>NC_069401.1:1037001-1087001 GCF_026875155.1 Cherax quadricarinatus
GAAGGGGAGAGGGGGAAGAGAAAAAGGGGGAAAGGGGAAGAGAGAGAAGACAGACAGAAAAAAAAAAAAAAAAATTTTTTTTTCCCCCAAAAAAAATTTTTTTTTAAAAAAAATTTTTTAAAAAAACCAATTTTAATTCCCCCCCTCATTTAAGCGAAGTACTTTTTTACCAACAGCTTGGGCATACAACGGCCTCTGACCATATGCATCCTATGTAATTGAGCTGATTTCCCTATTCTGTTTATATTCCCAAAATAAAAGTACACAAATGTAAAAACATTTAAAAAAAATTAAAAAAAATTTTTATAAAGGGACAAAGGAGGGCATTAAAAAACAATATTTAAAGATGGGTTTACTCAAAATCACTACCCCTTAAGTATTCTCCTTGCTTTTGACAAAATTTGTTTTTTCAAAGTGGTCTAGGAACAGAACTCGTAAATTAAAGGAAGGGGGAACCCAAAAAAAGTACTATAGAAACATAGTCATCTGCATACATACACTGCAGAAAAACTTTTGAAGTCTCTGGTTCAGTTGGTGTACAGCCTCCTGATTTTAATGTACAACCCAAATTTTAAACATGGACAAAAAAGGAAATGGCAAAGGGCAAATGGAAACTACATAAAAGGAAAACAGGGGGTGACCCTATTTTTGATGTTTTTAAAAAGATAGGAAATTTTGTGAAATTTTAAAGAAGAGGATGCCTAAAAAGATAGAAAATTAGGGCCCCTTTTTCCCCTTCTAAAAAAACTTTAGTAGGGAATTTCACATACCCTTTAAAAATTAAAAGAACCCCCTATAATGGACCTCATTTAAAAAGGGGCTTTAAAAAACAAGTCAAAAAAGATTGCAAATTTATTCAGAAAAAAAATCCATGGTTACATAATTGTCCCCTGTAGGGTTTAAAAGTCACAGCAAGACAAAATTTCCCTCTTTTTCAAACAAAGTTTCGTTTTTCCCCCCCGGGGGGGGGGGAAGAAAGGGGGGGGGGACGGGGGAGGGGGCGGGAGGGGGGGGGGGGGGAGGGGGGGGAGGGGAAGGGGGAGAGGGAAGGGGGGAGGGGAAAAAGGGAAGGGGGGGAAGGGGGGGAAAAGGGGAAGGGGGAGAGGGAGGGGGAAAAGGGGGGGGGAAGAGGGGGGGGAAAGGGGAGGGGGAAGGGGGGGGAGAAAAAAGGGGGGGGAAAAAGGGAGGGGGGGGAGGGGGGGGAAGGGGGGGGGGAGGGGAGGGGGAAAAGGGGAGGGGAAAAGGGGGGGGAAAAGGAGGGGGGAAGGGGGGGGGGAGGGAGGGGGGGGGGAGGGGAGGGGGAGGGGAAAAAAGAAAGGGGGAAAAAGGGGAAAAAGGGGGGGGGGGGGAGGGGGGGGGGAGGGGAATGGAGGGGTCACTGCCTTTTAATTACCTTTTTCAGTAGTTTTTTACATAGAGCAAAAAAAATCATTAAAGGGCCCGGGCCCTCACATTAAACCCAGGCCCCTCATTTTAAGGCCAGGGTCCATCATATTAAGGCCGGGGGTCCTCCATTAAGGCCAGGGCCATCACAAAAAAACCCTTTGACTGTTTTCGACGATAAATACGTCTTACGAGCCAATGTTTTCTGATGTATATATACTCAATAATTCTAGCGGCTTCAAACAGTGGGAGAAAGCTGGTAGGCCCACATGTGAGAGAAGGTCTGTGGGGTCAGGGGTGCACCACATAAAAAAATCCTGCAGCACACATTGCGAAAATGAGAAAAAAAAAACTCTGATCGTTTTTTTGGAATAAAACGCCGACTTTGAGGGAAATTTCGTATAGTATTTATCGTTGTATTCGCGTTTTCAATGGTCTTAGTGATAAAATGGAAAACATATTACAGAAATAGAGATGATTTTTCATTACTTTTACATGAAAACGACCTTGAAACTGAGCTCAAAGTTGCGGAAATGTTCGATTTTTAACCAATGTTCAAGAGAAAAATAAATCACACCAACACGTCCAAATACACGTCAACTGGGAGTCTAATATTCTTTCACTAGTGCACTGAAAATATTTATACCATTTTTACAATAATGCAGTCGTCTGCATAACAGTAAATTTTGTATTTTTGTATGAATAAAAATCAAAATGAAAAGCAATAATAATATAAGAAGGGCCTAAAAGATGTGACAAATGAACAGAGCATATGTTATTTTAGTGGCACGAATGTCTACCTTGTTTATTCTGGACCCTATTTTGAAATTGCATCTTTTTTATTTTGCGGAATTGGCCAAAAATTGGCCAATTTCTGACCACCAAAATTGGGTATCCAAATTAGTAAATGGGAGGTTTTCTTGTACCAGCTGATAGATAAAATGGAGTTCTAAAGAAATAGCTTATGAGTTTGTCAACTGGAACAATGGAATTGGCTGAAAATAGGGCTCAAAGTCGGCGAAATCGCCGATACGCATATGTCGCCGAGACCGCTAACTTCGCGGGAGCATAATTCCACGAGTTTTCGACCAAATTTCGAACTTTTGGTGTCATTACCATCGGGAAAAGATTCTCTATCATTTCATAAGAAAAAATTATTTTTTTTTTTTCAAAAATTGAGCGACATAGAATGACAGTTTCAGAGAGGGGCCTGAAACAGTCAAAGGGTTAAGGCCAGGGTCCATCACAGTTCTACATCATAAGTTCAGTTCACTCAGATAAGCTAGGAGTGGTAAATTTTGGCCTGGATATCAGAGAATTGATTTGTATGGCAAGTCTGCACAGTATACAAAAAATACTGCATCATGCAGTGTATAATGGGGAAAAGAATTTTGTTTAAAATAGCAGCTTTGAGATGTTTTTTTAAGATGGTTTTATTGGCTGTTTCTTAGTATCATTAGATAGAATGGAAGACATATTACTGAAATAGAGATTATTTTTGTTGATTTCATGACCAGTAGTAGTTTGAGATTGGCTTCAAAGTAGTGAAAATATTAAATTTTTTCCAATATTCCTGAGGATGGATAAGGCCCCCTTACACACCCTCGGTCTGCTTTATGGCTTTTTACTGTCTGATTCAATTATTAAAATGCCATAAACCATGACCAATCATTCCTGGTTATGTTTTATTATCAAAGATAAATTTAAATCAAGAAGTCACTACAAAACTTTCCCCTTTAATAACTTTAACCACCATCAACTATTCAACAAGAACAGCAGCTACATTATGTAAATGACTTTTAAAAAGCACAACAATGTCAATTAAAATTACTTTTTACAAGAGAGTCAACACAACTCCCCCTCACTACACACCAACCACAATTTCAAACCAATTTTTTTTAGAAACCATTTGTTTCATGCCAAATTTTTTTTTGGGGACACCTTTAGGGCTTACTTTAATTTTGGTGATGATATGGTGGAAAAAAAGATAATGACCAGAGGGGCCCTCATAGTAGGGCCAGATAAACTGATCATATTGTTTACACCCAAGTAGTGATGCTAGGCCTGCCCAACACCCCCTAAACAATGACCTTGCCCAAGGGATGGAGGGAAGTCATCCTACTATGATGTTTCATAATGGTAATACACTACCATTTGGAAAAATTTTTTCCACCTTGGTGCCCACTAATGGTCAAGGAGTACAACTACTGAAAATGGAAAAAGTTCAATTTAATTTGCAAGATACTGAAAATGCACACCATGCTTGCATGACTTGCAAGAATCAACGTCTTACAGAATTTTTAAAAAATTTTTTTTTTAGAATTATAATGAATCAGTAAAAAGGCCATGCACTCCAAGATATGTGTAATTACCCATAAAGTTTTCACTGGAAACCTTAACCTTTCATCCCCCCCCCAACCTCCCCCGCAAAAATAACTTTCATGTATCTAATTTTTTTACCTCTGCGTGGGAAAAAAGTGAGAAGAGAGAGAGAGAGAGAGAGAAGAGAGGAGAGGGAGAGAGTGGAGAGAGATGAGGAGAGAGTGGGGAAAAGTGAGAGAGAGAGTAGAGAGAGTGAAAGTGAAGAGAGAGTGAGAGAGTGAGAGGGGAGAGAGTGAGAGAGGTGAGAAGTGAGAGAGTGAAGAGAAGGGGAGAGAGAGTGAGAGAGTGAGAGAGTGAAAAGAGAGTGAGAGAGAGAGTGAGAGAGAGAGGAGAGAGAGAGTGAGAGAGAGAGAGAGAGAGAGAGAGAGAAAAGAAGAGAGAAGAGAGAGGAGAGGAGAGAGAGAGGTGAGAGAGTGAGAGAGTAGAGAGAGATGAGAGAGAGTGAGAGAGTGAGAGAGTGAGAGAAGAGAGTGAAGAGAGAGAGTGAGAAGGTGAGTGAGTGTGTGAGAGTAGAATGAGAGTGGTGAGTTTGTGGAGGGGTAGTTGTGTGTGTGTGTGTGGGGTGGTGTTGTGAGTGTTGTGTGTAGTGTGTGTGTGGTGTGTGTGTTGTTGTGTGTGAGTGTGTGTGGAGGGTGTAGTGTGATGGGTGTGGTGGGGGTGTGTGTGTGTGGGGTGTGTGGTGGTGTGTGTTTTTGTGTTTTGTGTTGAGTGTGTGGTTTGTTGGTGGGTGTGTGTGTGTGTGGGTGGTGGTGTGTGTGTGTGTGTGTGTGTGTGGGGGGGTGGGGTGTGTGTTTTGGGGGGGGGTGGTGGTGTTGAATGAGGGGGGTTTTGTGTGGTGTGGGGGTGTGTTGTGTGTTGGAGGGTGTTGGGGGGTGTGTGTGTGGTTGGTGTGTGTGTGTGTGTGTTGGGGTTTTGGGGGTTTTTTGGGTGGTTTTTGTGTGGGGTGTGGGTGGGGTGTGTGTGTGTTGGGTTTGGGGTGAGTGTGTGGGGGTGTGGTGTGTGTGTGTGGTGTGTGTGGTGTGTGTGTGTGTGGTGTGGTTGAGTGTGGTGGTGTGGGTTTTGGGGTTTGGTGGTGGTTGTGGTGGGGTGTGTGTGGGGTGTGTGTGTGTGTGGGGGTGTGTGTGGGGGTGTGGTGTGTGTGTGTGTGTTTGGGGGTGTTGTGTGTGTGTGAGGGGGTGGGGTGTGTGTGTGTGTGTGTGTGTGGGGGGTGTGTGTGGGGTGTGGTGTGAGTGTTTGAGTGTGTGGTTTTTGTGTGTGGGGTGGGGTTTTGTGTGGTGTGTGTGTGAGTGTGTGTTTGTGTTGTGTGTGTGTGGGGTGTGGTGTGGTGGTGAGTGTGTGGTGTGGTGTGGAGTGTGGAGTGTGTGGGTGTGGTGTGGTGTGGTGGTGTGTGTGGTGTGTTGGTGTGGTGTGTGTGGTGGAAATGAGGGGGGTTGGGGGAGGGGAATGAGGGGGGTGAAAGGGGGTGTGTGGGGTGTGTTGTGTGTGTGGTTGTGTGTGTGTGTGTGTGTGTGTGTGTGGGGTGGTGGTGGGTGTGTGTGTGTGTGTGTGGTGTGTGGTGGTGGGTGGGTGGAGTGTGGTGTGTTGAGTGTGTGTGTGTGTGGTGTTGTGGTGTGTGTTTTGTGTGGTGTGAGTGTTTTGGGGTGTTTGTTTTTTTTGTGTGTGGTGTGTGTTTTTTTTGTGGTTTCTCACCTAGTTGAGGTTGCAGGGGTCGAGTCCAAGCTCCTGGCCCCGCCTCTTCACTGGTCACTACTAGGTAAACTCTCCCCTGAACCGTGAGCTTATCAACCTCTGCTTAAGCTAGTATGGATCCTGCCTCCACTAAAATCGCTTCCCAGACTATTCCACTTCTGACTATCTGTGGCTGAAGAAATACTTCCTAACATCCCTGTGATTCATCTGCATCTTCAACTTCCAACTGTGTCCCCTTGTTGCTGTGTCCAGTTCTCTGGAAATCCTGTCTTGTTCACCTTGTCAATTCCTCTCAGTATTTTTGTATGTTATCATATCCCCCTATCTTTCCTGTCCCCCAGTTTTCGTCAGGTTGTTTTCCCCTTTAAACCCCTCTCCCCCGTAGGACAAAACCTTTTAAAGCTCTGGGTTAAAGTCTTTTTGGGGAAAACCTTTTGCATTTTCCCTCTATTTTTCCTTTCCCGTGCTTGGCAGGTGGGGGTTTTCCAAACTGGTCCCACATACTCCAATAGGGCCCAAACGTCCCGGGTGTACGGGGCCCTAAAACGTTTCCCTTTAAATTAAGAAGTCAGAACTGTTCTGGGGTTTTGTAGGTGCTCTTTAAGCTAAAAGCAGTTTTTTTGGTTTAAATTTGTGTGCCTCAGGAGATGTACCTGGTGTTATACTCACCCCAAGATCTTTTTCCTTGAGTGAGGTTTGTAGTCTCTGGCCCCCTAGACTGTACCCTATCAGCGGTCTTCTTTGCCCTTCCCCAATCTTCATGACTTTGCACTTGGTGGGGTTGAATTCCAGGAGCCAATTGCTGGACCAGGTCTGCAGCCTGTCCAGATCCCATTGTAGTTCTGCCTGATCTTCACTCGAATGAATTCTTCTCATCAACTTCACGTCATCTGCAAACAGGGACACTTCGGAGTCTACTCCTTCCATCATGTCGTTCACAAATACCAAAAACAGCACTGGTCCTAGGACTGACCCCTGTGGGACCCTGCTGGTCACAGGTGCCCACTCTGACACCTCGCCACGTACCATGACTCGCTGCTGTCTTCCTGACAAGTATTCCCTGATCCATTGTAGTGCCTTCCCTGTTATCCCTGCTTGGTCCTCCAGTTTTTGCACTAATCTCATGTGGAACTGTGTCAAACGCCTTCTTACAGTCCAAGAAAATGCAATCTACCCACCCCTCTCTCTCTTGTCTTACTGCTGTCACCCTGACATAAAACTCCAGTAGGTTTGTGACACAGGATTTTCCATCCCTGAAACCATGTTGGTTGCTGTTGATGAGATCATTCCTTTCCAGAAGTTCCACAACTCTTCTCCTGATAATCTTCTCCATGACTTTGCATACTATACATGTCAGTGACACTGGTCTGTAGTTTAGTGCTTCATGTCTATCTCCTTTTTTAAAAATTGGGACTACATGTCAGTGACACTGGTTTGTAGTTTAGTGCTTCATGTCCATCTCCTTTTTTAAAAATTGGGACTACATTTGCTGTCTTCCATACCTCAGGTAATCTCCCTGTTTCGATAGATGTGTTGAATATTGTTATTAGGGGTACTCACAGCGCCTCTGCTCCCTCTCTTAGGACGCATGGAGAGATGTTATCTGGCCACATTGCCTTTGAGGTATCTAGCTCACTCAGAAGCCTCTTCACTTTTTCCTCGGTTGTGTGTATTGTGTCCAACACTTGGTGGTGTACCCCATCTCTCCATCTTTCTGGAGTCTTTCCTGTCTCCTCTGTGAACACTTCTTTGAATCTCCTGTCGAATTCCTCACATACTTCACAGTCGTTTCTTGTTGTCTCTCCTCCTTCCTTCCTTAGCCTGATTACCTGGTCCTTGACTGCTGTTTTCCTCCTGTTGCGACTGTATAACAGCTTCGGGTCAGATTTGGCTTTCATGTCATTTACATATTGTCGTTGGGCCCCCCTTCTTACCCTGGAAATTTCTGGCCACATGCCTTTGGGTTCTTTTCCTTTCGACTTCTTCATTTTTCCCTTGGTTTTTGCCCCCCCACCTTGGGGGGAAAAACCCATCTCATCCTGGTTTTTCTTTTTCTGTTACCTTTTTGGGTCAAACCTCCTACTTCCTGTCTGTTGTTCTTTCCTCTTTCATTTACTGGTCCCTTGCCGTTCCTGCCCACTGAACCCGTTCGGGTTTCCTATTTGGGCCCCTTCTTGTATTTCTTATTTCCCGTTTGCTTCCCTTCTTTTAACCTGTGTATTCATTTTCCCACGACGGGGCCCCAAAGGGGTCTTTCTTTTGATGCCCTCAATTCTGCACATTGGGGTTCTTCATTTTACGGCTCATCCCTTTTTCTTTTTTTCCTTTTTTTGTTGGTACCATTTTAAGTCCTTTTCCCCTTTTTAATTTCCATCATCTTAAAGTCCCCCAGTTCTTGCCCCCAGGGGCCCTTTCCAATTTCCCAATTTTAATTTCCTTTGGTTTTTTTTTTAAATCCCCCCTTTCCCCCCAGAAAAGTTTTCCTCCCCAAAACCCCTTTCCAAGGGCTCCCTTTTGTTTAAAACCATCGGGTATAAATTCCCTCTCCCCCCCCTTTTCCCTTGCCTTTCGGTTTGTTTTTTTAAAATCACTGTTTTCCAACGTGGGACTAACGGGGAAAGTCTACTTTTTTTGCCCTCCCATTTTTTTCCCAGCTATCAAAACCAAACGGTTTTTTGGCCCATAACCTTCCCCCGGGGTTTCTTGGTTTTTTAAACTAAAAAGGGGGAAGAGGAAAGGGCAAAAGAAGGGGGAGAAAAAGGGGAAAAGGCCCCCAAAAAAAGGGGAAAAGGGGAAAAAAGGGGGGGGGGAAAGGGGGAGCCCAAAACCGGGGAAAAAGGGAAAAAGGGGGGGACAAAGGGGAAAGGGAGGGGGGGAAGGGGGGAGAGGAGGAAGGTGGGAAAAGGGAGGGGGGGGAGTTAGAGAAGGGGAGAGAGGAGAGAGAGAGGGAGAGAAAAAGAGAGAAAAAAAGAAAGAGAGAGAAAGAAAGAAAGAGGAAAGAAAAAAAGAGAGAGAAAGAGAAGAAAAGAAAAAGAGAGAGAGAAAAAGAGAGAGAGGAAAAGAAAAGAGAAAGAAAAAAGAGGGAGGGAAGAAGAGAGAGAGAAAGAGAGAGAGAAAGAAAGAGAGAGAGGAGAGAGAGAAAAGAAGAAAAAGGGGGAGGAGGGAGGGAAAAAGAAAAGAGAGAAAAAGAAAGAGAGAGAGAAAAAAAGGAAAAAAGAAAGAGAGAAAAAAAGGAAAAGAAAAAAGAGAAAAAAGAGAGAGAAAAAAAAAGGAAAAAGAGAGAGAAAAGAGAGAGAGAAAGAGAGAAGAAAGAGGGGGGGAAAGAAAGAAAGAAAAGAAAAGAAAGAAAGAGAAAAAGAAAGAAGAAAAAAAAGAGGGGAAAGAAAAAAGGAAGAAAGAAAAAAAGAAGAGAAAAAAAAGGGAGAGAAAAAAAGAGAAAAAAAGAAAGAAAAAAGAAAAAAGAAGAAAAAAAAGGGGAAAAAGAAAGAAAAAGAAAAAAAGAAAGAGGAGAAAGGAAAGGAAAAAAAGAAAAAAGGGAAAAGAGAAGGAAAAAAGAAAAGAGAAAAAGAGGCCAAAGAAAACCCCACATTGGAACCACTTCAGGACACATAAAAAGTTTTTATGAAAAGAGGGAAAAGGGCCAACTTCATTGGGCTTAAACCCTTTTAAATATCACTACTGGTCTTAACCCAAACCGGTTTAAAAAAAAAAAAAAAAAGAAAAGAGAAAAGAGGATAAAGAAAGGAAGAGGGAAAGGGGAAATTGAGCCCATAAAAAAAAATTTTTTTAAAAGGAGAGGTAACAGGGGCGAAAAAGAGGAAAAAAGGGTAAAAGGGCAAAAGAGGAAAAGAAAGGAAAAAAAAAAAAAAAAAAAAAAAAAAAAAAGAGAGGGAGGAAAGGAGAGAGAAAGAGGAGGGGAAAAAAGGAGAGAAAGGGAGAGGGAGAAAGGGAAGGGGAGAAAAGAGAAGAAAAAGAGAGAGAGGGGAAAAGAGAGGGGGGGAAAAAAGGGGAGGGGAAAGAGAAAGAGGAGAAAGAGAAAGAGAGAAAAAAGAGAGAGAAAGGAAAGAGAGGGGAGAAAAAAGAGAAAGAGAGAGGAGAGAAAGAAGGAAGAGAAAAGAGGGGGAGAAAGAGGAGGGAGAAAAAAGAGAAAGAGAGAGAAGAAAAAAAGAGAGAGAGAGAGGAGGAGAGAGAGAGGGGAGAGAGAAAAGAAGAGAGGGGAAAGGAGAAAGAGAGGAGAGAAAAGAGAGAAAAGGGAGGAGAAAAGAGAGAGAAAGAGAAAGAGGGGTAGAGAAAAAAGGAGGAGAGAGAAAGAGAGAGTGGAAGTGAGTGGTGAGTGGATTTGGGGTGTGGGGTTTTTTTGGGCGCGTCGCATGCGTGCGCGAGTGTGTGTGTGGGTGTTTTTTCATGTGGCCCCAGAGAGGGGGGGAGAGGAAGGAAGAGGGAGGGGGAGGAATTCACTTATATCCACTTTGTGTACATGATGTGTGAATTTGCTTATTTTAGTCGCTCCGGCCCCATTTCTGAATGTGCGTTGAAAATGTGTGTGCACCCGGTCTGGATTGGACCATGGACCCCCTTTCAGGAACACTCCCTCCAGGTAGTGTGTGTGTTTTAATAATGTAAATATCTCACTACCATTAGTCTCATATTACTTGCCAACTTTTTTAATAAAAATTATATTTTGACTATTTTTTTTTTACCTCAAACGTTCTCTCTCCCCAAAGGCAGGTACTCAAAAAAGGAAACACATTCAAATCATCATTAACCACTGTCTTGCCAAAAGTGTGCTGGAATCAAAATTTCCCAAAAATTCGCTCCGACTGCCATCCCATACCCCCTCCCGAGTACAGGCATTCCCCTTTCCCCACTTTCAAGCCCCCAGTCATTTAGTTAATTTCCCCTGAATCTTTCAAAATATTAAGTTGCCCACACTTCAGCACACACCCATTTAAAAACCAATGGTTCCACTCACTATCAAAACATCTATAAAAACCCTGCGGATGCTCAACCCCCAAAAATTAATGCCATTTTTACCCTCTCCTTCTAACCTTTGGGAATGCCCCTTACCACTCCTCCTTTCACCCAGATTTAAAACCCCATGTCATCCTATCCTTCAGCCAAAACCACCTCAAAAAACCCCCTTCCGCTCTAATTAAATGGTGATCACTCTCACCATTTAAATTGTACACAGATTCTTTGATATTTACACCAAAAACGTTCTCAACCATGACACTTTCAATGCCTCTACCCTCCTCACTGCGGCATTCAAAATCATGCCTCACAGCCCTATGAGAGAGTTGGTACCACTATACTCTGGTATATTCCCTTTTTAGACCTTCACAAACTTCTTTCCACAGATTCCTCAACATACCACCCTATAAAAGATGTGGGCCTTTTTCATTGGCCCAACTGCTGATATGTCCCCTCCCAAATACATAAATACATCTACTCCCTCCATTCTGTCCATAACTTCATCACCTTGCTCTTCACTATGTTCACTTTTAATTTTCTTCTTTTACAAAGACGTCCCTTATTCTTAGAAGCTAATTTTAAAAGGCTTCATTAAAATCTGTTAGTGTCAATGTATTTTTAAATTATAAACAAATCTAGAGTGAAAGGAAGGAGGGAAAGGGGTCATCCCAAGAATGATTCAACGGAGAAGCATGCGAGTTCAGCATGCCTGTGCAAGCATGTTAGGTAGGAAGGATTGGAGATAATAGTTTTTAAATGGGCATACTGTTGGAGTGTGAGCAAGGTAACTTTTATTATTGAATTTTGAGGAAACTGGTTAGTCGGACTAGAGTCCTGGAAGTGGAAATGACAGTGCCTGCACTCTGAAGGGGTGAGGATGTTTGTAATCAGAAGGGAATCTGAAATGTGATGTCAGCACACTTCTGGAAAGACAGCAACTGAATGAATGAATGATGGTGAATATGTTTTCTTCTTAAATTTCCCTACCTTGGTAGGCCACTGAGGTAAAAAAAATGTTAATGAAGAAAAGTTGTGGCAATACCCCAAGTTTTAGGTAAACCCCATGCAAAGTCAAAAATTTACTAAGAAACATTTTGCACATACATCAACAACATACATATATGCATCATACCTAATTTTTTCAGAAACCTAAATCCAATCTGTTGCATGAAAAGCCCCAAAAGGGACCCGAAATTCTTCATAGTTTTCCCATTTTTTTTATACTGGGGTCTCCAAAGAAACCTATTTGTTTAACAGTTTTTTTTCCATACCAACAAAATAGGTGTTGTAACAAAATAATAATAAAAAAGGTCATATTTTTGTTTGAAGTACTCATTCACTTCAACAAACACAGTACCTTGTTTGGCATCAAAAAGAAAAGCTAAACAATGGTCAAGTACAGTTTATGAAAAGATGATCCTTCCTGCATTTTTGAGTGTTTGATTTAAATAATGAAGGGCTGGTCAGCAGAAGCTAATAGAAGGGTGCCCTGTTGCTTTTTGATTTGTGACCATATATCATTGGATTTTTACTTTAAAATTGTGACGGTTTAAGTATTTCAAATTTTATATTTTTTCTTTCATTAATAAAACCCAAAATATAACTGGTTGTGGAAATAACATTTTTACTGATTTGACAGATACTTCCACAATGTATTTAAAACACACTACTACACATAAGTTTGTGGGGACGTATCTACCACCTGTGAGGGACCTCTCATAGTCTTCCCAGGGCCCGACGTATCCCCATGGGAAACATATTCGACGAGTGAGGTTGGGGTCGACCGGTGAAGGTGGGGGGAAAAAGGGTTACTATAGTATTTGAAGCAAAAAGAGTGACGTGGTGGAAATCTCCACACTCTGCTGCAATTAGAAATAAAAAAAAAAATTTTAAAAAAAGCAAAATAATACATTATTACATTATACACAAAAACACACTACATTTTTTTAGACGCCCCCTGCTCACCAAGGAGGGTGACTCAAAAAATGATAACACTTCACCAACATTATTCAATAGCTGTCTTGCCCAAAAGTGTCAGACACAAAATTCAAATGACCTCTGAACTGCAACATCTTTTTCCCCCATTTTTTAACACAGTGGGCCTCTTCCACTGAATACGGGACCCCCCCCCACAAAAAAAAAAAGGAAACACATTCCCTTCATCATTGTGACATCACGTTCAGATAATTTCCAAAAGAAAAATCTTCATTCCCCTTGTGAGTGAAGCACTGTACTTCCTACCTCCAAAACTAAGTCCCGTAACGGTCATTGTATAAAAAAAAAATAAATTGGGAGAAGCCTTCCTGTGCCCGATGAGGAAATAAAAAGGGGCTTCATTTATCTCAAGCAGAAAAATGAGTTAGGATGATCTAAAAAAAGGGGGAGAGGGATTTTATTGCAGTGCCCCATACATTTTAATTTTTTAACCGAAAGGTCCAAACTTATTTACGTTTTTTTTTAACATTTGAAAGTATGTAAAAAAAATAGATCTTTTTTTTGTTTTTTAATTTTTAAAATGTGTAAAAAAACTTTGATCTACTTTTTTTTTTTTTATATTTTAAAAAAGTAAAAAAAAATTGATTACTTTTGTAGCACTAAATGGAAAGTAGTTGCCCTTTGGGCCATTTCGGTTAAAAAAGAAAATAACAATACTACTTTTAGAATACAGCCTGCTAAAATAAACTCCCAGAATATCAAAATATACATTAAACCCCTTAATGCGGGAGAAGGGGCTGTAACCACTTTCACTTCCCCTTTGGGAAATTCCAACATTTGTGTCTGTTCTTTTTCCCCCTGCATGCACGAAAGCCCAAAAACCCTACAAATTCTCCTACTCTCTTTTTCTTTACATTCCAGTTCATTTTTATGCCATATAGTTTACACTGATGGTTCTAAAACCTCTGATATTCAGGTTTGCAACAGTGTTTCCCGGGCGTGTAGTGCGAGGTCATTTATAGATCAGCTGGGTTTTTACAACTGAATTGATTCATTTCATGAATTATCCCATTGCATCTAGCCCCTTCAAGTTGTAATCATCTCAAAAAATTCTTTTTGCTCTGCAAGCTTTAAAAAAATCGTTCACCCCTCTCCTAGAAATTCGTAACAACTTTTGGGTTTTGCCACATTACTATCAAAAACAAAGAAAAATAATTTGTTGGGTCCCTGGTATGTTACGTTCGGGGGGCAAAGCGGAGAGCTGTCCCATGTGGAGTACATGACCTCCCAGTTTTAAAAGGGTATCCATTTTTTCCGACTATTTTGCGTAAAACCTACTCATTCCAACCCTGGAACCGTTGGTTTATATGACTCATAAAAATTACATTCTTTTAAGCCAAGTTTAGGGTTTTTTTGGGGCCCTTTTTGTCATTGTGCCAAGGTTTGGGGGACAACACTCTCCCATCTTCACTCAGGCACACTCCAATAGCCCCCTCAAGGAGAGGTGACCCGTTTTCCCCTCTGTCGAACTGTTTTTGGTTCCAATTTCAATTTCCCCTATTCTATTTGGGTTCCTTCTATGAAAAGCATGCCCCGAATTTTCCTCCAACGGCATCACCACTCCAAAACCCCTTATTTTTTCCCCCCCCCTTGGACGGCCCCCCCCCTTTGACAACTGTTTTTTTTGACATCAACTTATTACACAAAAATTTTATAATCCTTCCTTTTCATCCTCAAGCTCTTTTTAACTCTCGAGGTTTCCTCTTCACCCTTGCTACTTTATGATCGTGCACTATTCCTTGCCCTGCTGCGCTGTAGGGCCCTTGTGCCTTTAGTGCTTCTTTTTTATTATAATGAAACAGTAACCACTTTTTTTATTATTTATTACAACATTGGCCGCTTTCACCATGGTAGGGTGGCCCGAAAAAGAAAAACTTACACTATCATTCACTCCATCAGTGTGTTGCCAGAGGTGTGCTTACACTATAGTTATAAAACTGCAACATTAACACCCCTCCTTCAGAATGCAGGCACTATACTTCCCATGTCCAGCACTCAAGTCTGGCACTGCTGGTTACCCTAAATTCCTTCATAAATGTTACTTTGCTCACACTCCAACAGCACATCAAGTCCTAAAAAGCATTTGTCTCCATTCAATCCTATTTAACACGCTCACGCGTGCTTGCTGGAAGTCCAAACCCCTCGTGCACAAAACCTCTTTTACCCCTTCCCTCCAACCTTTCCTAGGCCAACCCCTACCCTGCCTTCCCTCCACTACAGATTTATCCCACTCGAAGTCTTTCCCTATTTTTTCCCAATCCTCTCTACTTTTTTCCGAACCCCAAAAAATAACCCCTGCCCGGGGGAAAAATTGTTTGGTAATCCTCCCACCTCCAATTTTCCAAATACGATTTTTCTGCATTATATTCACACCACACATTAAACCCCCCAGACAGGGAAATCTCATTGCCCCCTGTTCCCTTGTTGCAACATTCACCACCCTACTTCACACCCTTTTAAGAGTTTTGGGTTAAAAACTATACTCTCTAAATTCTTCTTTGTTTATGGAAAATTTTTTTTTTACCCTCCCGGGATCCCCGTGAAACCACTCACCTTTTTTTTTTTCCCCCCTCTTCAATTCTATGATTCCCCCTAATCTTTCTTAGCCCCATTGCTGAAATGTCCTCTCCCAAAAAAGGGAATACATTACCTCCCCCCAAAACCCTCTGTCTGGGGGGAAATTTAAATCCTTCTCCTGTAAAATTTACTGCATGTAAAGAAAAAAATTTTTTTTCTTTTTGGTTGTCCCTACATCTGTGGGGAGAGGGCTGGCATAAAAAAAAAATTACCTCTTGCGGTTTAAATTAATAACCCTGGTGACGAGGCTCCTCGGGTGAGCGCTGTGGGGCAGATGCTGTGGGGCGGGAGGTGGGTGGTGTGGAGGCATTCCTGTTCGTCGTTAGGGGCTTGCCTTTGGGGTGGGGTCCATTTCCGGGCGGGAAGAACCCCTTTTTTAATGAAAAATGAACTATTTTTTTCCCCATTTTCCCAAAAATTTTCTACTTTCCCCTTCCCATTTTTTACCATCTTTTTGAAAGTTTTTTAATTTTATTTTTTTACATAGAAATTGCTTTGAACATCCCTTTGACCCTCAAAACAGGAGTTTTTTTGTTTCCCCTTTTTTTTTTAAATTTAAAAATTTTACAATAGCTTTTTTGGGGGGAACCAAGATTCTGGATAAATTTTAACTTTTACTTTCCAAAACTCTCACTAAATTTTCTTTGTTTTTTGCCTGAAACCCCTTCCATTTTTTTTTTGGGCCAGGACCCTCTCAGGATTTTCTGTTTTGGGGTTTCGCTTTTTTTTAATGCTTTTTGTTCCTTAGGTTGTGAAAAAGGGGCGGTTTTAAATCCAAAGGGTTTTCCGGTGTCTTGAAAAACAGGGTCTTAAATTTACAAACGTTTAAAAAGATTTCCACTAAGGGTAAACCCCAACCCCCAATAAATGCTACCCCAAAATTACATTAATTCCCCCCAATTTTTTCCGCAAACGGGGCCCCTTTTTCCCCTTTCCAAACCAATTTTTGGGGCCCACAACCTTTTTTTACCCCCGGGGGGGGGGGGGGGGAAGGGGGGGGGGGATTTTTACCGGGGTCGGGCTTGGGGGGAAAAAAAGGGGGGTTAAAGGGGTTTTTGGGGTGGGGGGTTCCTTTTTTGGTTTTTTTGGGGGTTTTGGGAAAAAATTTTAGTGGTTGGGGGTTTTTGTCCTTTTTGGGGGGAAAAATTTTTGGGAAAGAGTTTATTTTTTTTTTTTTTTTTTTTTTTTTTTTTTTTTTTTCTTTTTTTTTTTTTTTTTTTTTTTTTTTTTTTTTTTTTTTTTCCTTTTTTTTTTTTTTTTTTTTTTTAAAAAAATTTTTTTTTTTTTTTTTTTTTTTTTTTTTTTTTTTTTTTTTTTTTTTTTTTAATTTTTTTTTTTTTTTTTTGTTTTTTTTTTTATTTTTTTTTTTTTTGCTTTATTTTTTTTTTTTGGGAATTTTTTACATTTTTTTATTTTTTTTTTTTTTTTTTTTTTTTTTTTTTTTTTGTTTTTTTTTTTTTAAAAAAAAAATTTTTCTTTTTATTTTATAATTTTTTTTTTTTTTATTTTTTTTGTTTTTTTTGTTTTTTTTTTCTATTTTTATTTTTTTTTTGTTTTTTATTTTTTTTTTTTTTTTTTTTTTTTTTTTTTTATTTTTTGTTTTTTATTTCTTTTTTTTTTTTTTTATTTTTTATTTTTTTATATTATATTTATAAATTTTTTATAATATATATTATATATATTTTTATATTTTGATATTATTTATAAAATTTTATATATAATTTTATAAAATATTATTTTTTTATATATATATATTATATATTTTAAAATTATATTATTTATATATATATATTATTATTTTTATATATATATGTTTTTATTTTAGGGATATATTTATATTTATTTTAATATATTTTTTATTTATATATATATGTATATTTTATATTATATATTTTTAATTTATATATATTATATTTTATATATATAATTATATTTGAATAAATAATAAATATTTAAATATAAAAAATTTTTAAAAATAAATAAATTTTTAAGGTTTTCTTAAAAATTTATTATATAAAAATTTTTTTTATTTTTAAATTTTTATATTCTAAATAATTTTTACTTTTATTTTTTAATTTTAATATATTTAAATTTATATATATTATTTTAAATTTAATATATATAAAATTTATATATATATATATTTATATATATATATATTTATATTTTAATATATATATATATATATTCCCATATATATATATATTATTTTTTATTATTATTTTTAAAAATTAAATCCTTTTAAAGGGATAAATAAAAAAACTTTAATATTAACTTTATTTTTTTATATTTTAAAATTTTTAAATTATTTAAATTTAATAATTAAAATTATTTTATATAATTCCCTTTAAGATTTCAAAAAAAGGTATTTTGAAATCCAAAAAAACCATCAAAGTTTTAAAAAAAAGCCCCTTTCCTTTAAAAAGGGTTCAAAAAAGACCGGGGGTTTTTCCAACCCTTTCAAAAAAGGGTTTTTTTTCCCCCCTAAATTTCCAGGCCCCCCTTTGGCCTTTTAAATTAAATTATAATTAAATATTTTTTTTTAATTTTTATTTTAAATAATAATTTATTAAAATTAGGGTTAAAATTTTGCCCCCTTTTAATTAAATTACATTTTATTTTTATTTTCCACACCCCCCCCTTTGGGGGGCCCAAAAAAGGGAAAATTTTTCCCACTTCCCTCCATCCTTCTTGCCGAAATTTTTTAACCCATTTTTAAAACCCCCAAAATTTTAACCCCCCCCTTTTTAAAATTACCTTACTTCCCTCTTTGGCCCCCAAGGGGGCCCAAAGGTTCCCCTTTGCCCCGTCATAAATTCTTGCTCCCCTTTTTCCCCCTTCTGTTTTCCATTTGTCCCCACCCCCACCCCTTTCTGAAAATCCGGGGGGCCCAAGTCCCTCCCCAAAACCCCCTTTACTTTCCCCCAACCCCTCCCCCCCTACCCCCTTCCCCCCAAAAACCTGAAAAACCCAATCTTTTTTCCCTTTTTCTTTTTTTTAACCCAAATTTTTAACCCCCTTTCCCCTTGGGTTTTTCCCACCTTTAATTCCTTCTTTTTGCAAATTACCAAATTCCCCCCAATAATCCCCCTCCCCAACCTTTTTCCCTTAAAATTTCTCCCCGAACACCAATTTTGACTTGGAAAACAACTTAAACTTCCCCCTTTTGTGGCAAATTCTTTTCCCCCAAACGTTTTTTTAAGTCCCCAACTACTCTTTTCCCCTCTTAAATTTTATATTCACCCCATTGCATACCCATCCGGTAAAGGGTCCACTAAAATTTTAATTTCCCCTTTTCCTCCATTTCCTTAATTGACCATTTTTTATCCCAAAAAATCTTTTTTTTTCCCTAACCCTTTCCCTTTTTCCTTTACCCCCTTTTAAATTTTCCTTTTTTCCCAAATTTTTTCCCTTATCCACCAACCCTCCCCTTTCCCTTTTAAATCCCTTAAAGCCTTACAAAGACCTTTCCCTTTTGGGCTTTATTTTTAAATACGTTAAAACCCTTTTTGTTTTAAAAATCTTAAAAAAAAACCCGGTCCACACCCCCCTCCTTTTCCCAAAGGGCCCCCCTTTTACGGGGTTTTTCCCTTTTCCCTCCAATTCCTTACCTCTTAAAAAATTTCCCTTTTCAGAATACCCCCTAAAATCCCTTTGCCAAGGATTCCCACCCTTATCCCCCTTTATTTTTCCCTTTTTTTTAAAAATCCCCCTTTTCCCTTTTATAAAAGGAACTTTGTTTCTGGGGGAAACCCTGGTTTCCACCACCCCTTTTTTTAAATTTTGTTATTCCCAAACCATTCCTAACCCCACCTTTTTTTTTAAATTCTACCTTTTTCCCATAATCCCGGGTTTAAACCCCTTTTTTTTCCCCTTTTTTATTTTTCCCTTTTCAAGGAATTTCCCCCCACCTTTTCCAAAACCTGGCCCTTCCCCTTTTCCAAAATTTATTTAAAAATTCCCCCTTTCCCCTATAACCCCCTTTTTTACATTTCCCCTTATTTTTCCCCATAAACCCCCATTTAACCAGTTCCTCAAAAAATTCCCCCCCTTCCCCCAAAATCCTTCCCCAAATCCTTTCCGGAATTTAATTCCTCCCTTTTACAAATCACCTTCATTCCCCAAAAACTTTAAAAAATTCCCTCAAAAACCCCCCACCCCAAACCCTAACCCCCCCAAAAACCCCCCAAAACTGAAAATTTCCATTTGTTCTTAGGTTTTCCTTTTAATTTGTTAATCTCACCCCAAAACTTTTTTTTATTTTCAAAAAAAATTTTTTGTAATTCTCACCCACTCTCTCTTTTCTCTCTTTTTACATTGCTTAAACCACTCTTTTAAAACCTCTCTCTTTTTCTCCATATATCTTTCCCTCCTTGCATCACTTCTATTTTGGGAAAAAAATTCTCTTATGCTAATTTTTTTTCCCCTTACTTTTCTCTTAAACATTCATCATTCCAATCGCTCCCTTTTCCCCTCCGGCCCCCACTTTCCTTTTAACCCAAACTTCTGTAAACACTTTTAACACATTTTTTTAAAACCCCCAAACCTTTTACCCCCTTCGACCCCATTGCCTTTGCTTCATTAGCCCATTACCCTCCAATACTTTTTTATATCTTCCCCTAACTGCCTCCTCTTTTATTTTTTTAAAAACCTTCCCCTCTCTTTCCCTATGTTTCTATTCTCCTGGTATCCCATCTACCTTTTTCTCTCAGTGTAGCAAACAAATTAAAAAGTGATTGATATATCGGGGGCCCCCTCCAAAAACCCATGTACTCCTGAAGTCTACAAAAACAGTCTTTTATCTCCCAAATTTAAAAAAATTCCAAAAACTACAGTTTTTCCCCCTACTTCAACTTGAATCTTATTTTATCCTTTTTTTTATTTTATGAACCCTTATTTTAAACCCCTTTCTAACCCAAAGGGTTCAATAAATGGCTCCCTTATCATTCACCTGGCACCCCAAAATTTACCTCCCACACCCTTCTAAAATTTTTCTCCTCTTTAGATTCAGGTCCCCTACCAAAAATTTCTCCTCACTTGGTTCAAGGCCCTTTTACATTCACTTAAAATCCCCCAAAAATCTCTCTTTTCCCCCTTTTTACATTCCTTCCCCCCCATGTCCCAACACGTTTAAATTTTTCCCCCAAATTTTTCGAAAACCAAAAACCTTTACTTTTTTATATATATATATATATTTTTAAATTATATATATATTAAATTTTAAAATATATATAAAAAATATATATATATATTTATATATTTATATATATAATTTTATATATATATTTTTTAATATATATATTTTTTTTTATATATTTTTAATTTTATTTTATATAATTAAAATATATATTTACTTTTTATATATATTTTTACTATTTATATAATTTTATTATATTTTTATATATCCATATATATATTTAAATTTTTATATATATTTTCATATATATTATATATATATTTATATTTATAAAATATTATATATATATTTTTATAAAAATGAAATATAAATATAATATATTATTTAATAATTATATATATATAAAATTATATATTTATATATATATTTTTTTATATATTTTAATAAAATTAAAATATATATTTTAAAAATTATATATATTATTTTATATTTTTAAATATTATATTTATAAAATAAATTATATTTTTTTTTTATTTTATATATATACTAAAATTTTTTTATTTATATATATATATATTTTTATATATATATATATTTAAAAAAATTAAAATTATATATATATTTTAAAATATATATTATATAATATTTTTTTATATTTATTATATTTTATTTTATATAATTTAAATATAATGTATTTTAAAATTATTTTATTTTATTATATATTAATAAAAATTTATAATAATATATATATATATATTTTATTTATTATTTATATAAAATTTTATAAAATTCATTTTTTTTTTTAATATTATACATATATTTTATCATATTTTTTAAAAAAAAATTTATTTTTATATTATAAATATTTTTATAATTTATATATTTTAATAATATATATATATATAAAATTTTATATATTATGAAATTAAAAATCACAGTAAAACGGTTTGATTTCAAATATGAAAAACAACCACTTAAAAGAATAGAAAAAATTCCAAGCGCTTTCGGTATACTACTTTAAATCAAGGAATTTATGAAAGTGAAGCTTTCCCAAAGGGAAGCTTTTTAAGGGGTGGGGCCAGCACTCACAAATTGACCCCAAACCCGGTTTTTAAACCACGTGACGGGGCGAGCCAATTTGGGATGGGTTTTTTTTAAAAAAACTCCCCCCAAGCTTTTTTTTTGGCCAGTGTTTATTTAATTTCCCCAAAAATTTCTTTAATTAAAAATGGATCAAATTTTTAAAAACCCAGTTTGACTGGTAAAAAATCTCAAAACAAAGATTAAAAAAATAAATATGGGCATTGAATGGAAAAGTTTCCCAATGCTCTATTTTTTTCATGAAAGAGTTTTTAAATCCTCCAATTGTTTTTTAAAAAAATTTGAGAAAGTGGGTATCAAGCAAGCCCATGGCGACGGAAATAAAATTAAAATCTTGTTTTAAAAAGCAGTTTTGACAATAATATGAATTTTTTTCCTTTTGGGTTTTTAAATTTAGCCCCTTTTAAAATTTTTAAAAAGGGGAATTTGGGTAGAATTTATAATCCCACGGCAATTAAATAGTTTGGGGGGTGGTTTTGCAAAGGCCCTTTCCAATTTGGGCCCCCCAAAGTGGGGCCCCCCTTTTATTTACAGGGGGGGCCCCACTTAAAAGGCGGGTTGGGTTTCCAGGTCCCGCCTTTTAAAGGGGAAAAATCCCCTTTAAAGTGGAACACCCTTTTTTTTCCACTTAAAAATGCTTTACAAACACTAGATAAAAAGTTTACATAACATATATTAAGTTAGCTAGAACCAGGCATCAAAAAAAAAAATAAAAAAAAATACAATAACACATAGTTTCACTCATTTCTTACCTTAAAATTTTTTTTGTCTTAAACTAGGGTGGGAAAAAGTAGTATTTATTGTTTAAAAAATCAAGGGTGGTCGTTTGGTTAAAAGCCCGGTACCCTTTCCCGGCCCCCCCACCCACAAACTATTTTTATGATATTTAAACATCCCAGGGATAAAATGTATTACGTTTCCCCTCAAATTTTTACCCTTTAAAAAAGGGGATTTGTAGTCTTAATTTTAGGGTAAGGGAGTAAGTAAATGAGATAAAAAAGAATAAAAAGAGAGAGAGGAAAAAATGAGTACATGGGAGGGGGCAGGCGCAGAGTTATGTAAACAAACCCGGCGAAGGTAAATTTTTTAAACAAAAAGAATTTTAAAACATCTGGTTTGTGTTTCAAGTTCATTGTTACAGGTTTTCTCTAAATTTATACGGGAGAATTAATAAAGAAGGAAAAACTCCCATTCTCATTTTTTAAAATCATTTTGAGAAGAAATGAAGCTCTGAGTGGGAAAGGGAATGGAAAAAAAATCACACTGACTTTTTTGGGTTATCCTTGGGGTTTTCTACACGTATGTTGTTATGTTTGATTTAAACTATGTAAATGTATTTGGGGTATTCCTGAAAAAACTTACTTACTTTCATACGAAAAGGGAAAAATTTTTACAATTTTCCCCCCGTAAAAAATTTTCTCTTATGTTAGGGTTTGAGAAAATGTTATTCTTGCCGGGCACTTGTACAAAATTATGTGGCTCCCCTTTTATATTTATGTTTTTTTATTTATTGTGGGGTTTTATTTTCATCTTTTTATGTTTTTGTACGTGTTTATTAATTTTAATTAAAAAAAAAATCATGGTGGATTAATGAAAATGTGTTTTTTAAAGTAATATACGACATTTTTTTTGGGGTCGGTTGGGGTATTGTTTATATTTCTAATTGGCGTCCCTTTTGCAAGTCGTTGCTACCCCATTTTCACATTTAAGTTTATTTTTCTACTGTGGGGTTTTATTTATCTTATTTATATTTTTATTTCTTTGTGTTTATTATATAATTTTTAAAAAAAAAAATCATGGATGGGTTAATGAAAAGTGTATTTAAGTAATATACGACATTTAAAAGCGCGGTGGATTTTTAAATTTTATTTTAATATTTGGCCGGGAAAATTTAAGCTCTTACCAATTCCTTTAAAGTTTATTTATTCCATGGGGTTTTTGTTTTATTTATTTTTAAGGTTTTCATAAGGGTTTTTTATAAATTTTAAAAAAAATAACTTTTAAAAAATTTGAAAAATTTTAAGTTTCCGAAAAATGGGGGAATTTTGTTTAACTTAAAAACTCTGGAGAATGAAACAAAAGGGTGGGGCACGGTTTTAGTTTTTTTAGGTCGGTTAACCGATATTTTCGGTTTTTTGGTCAAAAATTTGAAATTTGGTTTTCCCGAAGAAGGGAACGGGCCGGTAAAGTAAACCTAAAAGGGGGGGGGCCGGGGGGGGTTCCCTTATGGGGTTTTTATAATTTAAATTTTTTAAATTTAAAAAAATTTTAAATTTCTTTTTTATTTTTTTTATTTATATATATTTTAAAAATATTTTATAATATTTATTATTTTTTTATATATATATAATTTTTATATATATATATATTTTTATATATATATTTAATTTTGTAATTTTAGCATACAATTTCAGAGGTACAAAAAAAAAAAACGGTAAAGGGGCAGCAGCCAAAAACCACTTATATGCTTTGATTAGGGCTGGCTTAAAAAATTTAAAAAAAATTAACTAAAACAATGTTTAAAAACAGTGATAAAACATTATTGTTTTAAAAGGGTAAAAATATGAAGCAAAAATGAGTATTACAAAGACAGGTCTATGGTTGCATGCATTGCTGTACATTCAGTCGAAAAGGGGTATTCTGTTAGGTGTGTATTTAAAAAAAAAAAAACAAAGTTTGAATGGGGCCTAGGTTTTTAAAATTTGTGTGATACATTTGGGGAGGGAACATTTAGGATATACAAAATTTTTAAGGTTCAGTTATTCAGTATTTATTTGGGTTTTGAGTGAGTAAATTTATCTTTGAGAAGAGAATTGAATTTATAAAAAAGGTAGTGTTTTTTTTTATTTACAAATTTAAAGAATTCCCCGATTTTTGGGCCTTTTATGTTTCTTTAGTTTTTGCATAGGTGAGATGGACCCGGAAAGGGAAAATCAAAAAGTGATCTGGCTTGTGTTATGGTCATGTGTTTGTTTTTAGGGGGTTTGGGAAAGGGATGTTTAAGGGGGGGTAAAATCAGGGGTTAAAGGGTTTATGTATGTAATAGGTGCAGTAAAAAGTTGGGGTGTTTTGTATGGTGAGTAGGTTGAGTGTTTTGAATATTGTTGGGGTGTGTGCCTGTAGTGAGAATTTTTTTATCATTTAAAATTTCAGGGCCTTTTTTTTGGGTAATTTGTGGGGCTGAGATGGTTAATTGGTTTTTGAGCCCCAGCCCCAAAAATTTCCCTAGGGGATAGGGGTAAATTTAAAAGGTGATAAAAAGGGGCCCGGAGGGGTGATTGTGGAAAATAGTACGTATCTTCATATTTTTCCTACAGTCTTGGAAAATTTTTTTTAGAAATTTGTTGTATATGTGTATGAAATTTTAGTCTTTTTATCCCAAAGGGGGGTTCCTAAAAATTTTTCCCCCTTTTTAGTTTGTGATAGGTGATTGTTTTTTTCTTTTTGTTTTGAGGTACATTTTGCTCTGTTCCCAAAAATGAATGAAGTAGGGTTTTTTCAATGTTTAAAATGTAATTTGGTTTGTCCTCATCCAAAGGGAGATATTTTCTGTAATTTGGGTTTTTCAGTATTGGCTTGCATGGGTGGGGTGGTGTGAGGAAGACGTATGTAGTGTCATCTGCAAAAAATGTGGGGGTTTTTTTGGGAATTGCGAAAACATTTGGTAGGTCATTTATGTTTTTGGAGAAAAGAAGAAAGGGGCCCAAGGGAAATTCCTGTGGACACCAACTGTAATAGGTTGAGCGGAAGAGCTTTTCCCCCTTTGCGTTTTCACATATTGGCTTTGTTGCAGAGGTATGACTTGAGGTGTTGGGGAGTGCCTTTTAATCCATAGTGTGACAATTTTTCGTGGAGCAAGTCATGGTTTAAATGTAAACAAAAGCTTTACGTAAATCAATGAAGGGTCCAGTGGGACTTCTTTTTTTTCTATTGCAGTGTATATATGTTCTAGCATGTGTATAAGCCTTTTTAGTTTTTTATTAGGGTCTGAAACCAAAAATTTGGGAGGGGTTTTAGAATTTTTTTGGGGATGGGTAGGAGTAGATTTGTTTATGAATTTTTTTTTTCGAAGATTTTTGGGAGAGGGTGTAAATTGGATTTGGATATAGTTATTCAACTTGTTTGGTTTTCCCACTTTAGGATCGGGGGGACCCCTTTTTATTTTTAAGCTGTAGGGGAAAGGGGGGAGGAAATTAAGGGGTTTGTTAAAAAATGTTGCAATTTATTGGTTTATAGTACTTGTGACACTTTTTTGTATATTTAAAGGGGGGTAAGGTTTTTTTAAAACTCCGCCTTTTTTTTTTGTGCGTTGATAATAAAGGAGACTTTTTATGGGGTTTTTTTTTTTTTTCGGGGCTAGGAACAGTGTGTTCGGGTAGTTGCCATTGAGGTAGTCCCTTTTGGGGGATCTGAGCTTGGGATTTTTTGGGGAAAGGGTTTTTTTCCTATGGGGGAGAAGAAATCATTGGTTGTTTTTTCCCCGTTTTTGTTGGTGGGGGTTGGGGGTTTATTTTGATTTTTCTAATTTTTTTTCGCCTTTTTTGATATCTTTTTTGTTTTCCCCCAAAATTTTTTATTGGGGTTTTCCGGTTTTTTTTTTTAAACACTCGTAAAATTGGGTAATCTGTTCTCATTTAAAACAGTTTTTTTTTCCCCTTTTTTATCAGGGCGGTTAGGATTGAAAGTAACGTTTTGTTTTGGCCTTTTTGGTTTGTGGGCCAAATTTTGTAATGTTTTTCTTTTCGGTGTTTTGGATTTATGGTTTTTTGGGAAAGCTGGGTGTTAGCCAGGGGGGTGTTCAGTCTCCCTTTGTGTCATCTGTTTAGTTTTTTTTTGGGCAAATGCTTGTTATAAGGTATTGGGGCTTTTTTTTGGGGGGAAAAATTTTTAAAAACCATTCGTCAATATCTGTTAGATTTCTGTCAGTGTTTTCCAAATTAAAAGTTTGTTACTGCTGTTGTGAAGTTTTTTAAAGGCCCGCCTCATTGTGAAGTTGAAGGGGGACTTTTGTATTTTTTGGGGTAGTATGTATGTATGTTGTATAAAAAAATAAAATATTTATAATATTTATATTATATATATAAAAATATATATAAATTTTTATATATATATATATATATATATAAACACACACACACACAAAACAGTGGGCCCCCGGGCCCACCGTTTTCAAAACCCTTCCCGAGAGGGTAAACGTTAATCGAAATTAAACGTTAAAACGAAATTAATTTTCCCCCTAAAAAAATGGGGAAAACAAATTAATCCGTTCTTGACACCCCAAAAAATATTGAAAAAAAAAATTTTACCCCATGAAAAAATTTAAATTTTTAAAACAACAAAGAAGAAGACATGCACAGTTAATGACCTTACCTTTATTTTAAGTTTTGGTGATGAAATTTTTGGGGGGGGAGGAGGGGGGTGTTGATGGTGTTAGTGTTTTTGGGAAAGGGGAAAATTTCCTTTTCCCTTGGGGCTTGAGAAAATAAAATCTTTTTCCGGGGTTTCTTCCCTTGTTTCCCTTTTTAATTTCCCCTAGGACCAACTTCGAGGCACTGGACTTCTGACGCACAACATTTGTTTCCCTGAGGCCTGTACCTCCCGTTTCCTTTTTGACATTTCTAAAGTGTTTCAAAAATATTTTCAGTGGACAGGTTGCCAAAAACGGCTTGCAGTAGCTGTGCCCGAGTGATTTTTCATCCATAAACGTTTTGGGACCCTTTTTGCCACATTGCATAGATTTTTCCCTTTAAAATTTTTAAAATAGGCAACTTCTTCAATTTCTCTATCCCCTCCTCCGAAGCAGTTTCCTCAGGTGTGGCTTCATGCTGTTGAAGATGATCTATCAGCTTATCAGTGGTTAGTTTTTCATTGTCCTCCTCCACCAACTCATCCACATCCTCCCCACTAACCTCCAACCCCAATGACTTCCCCAGTGCCACAATGGATTCCTCAACTGGCATAGGATTCTCAGGGTTAGCCTCAAACCCTTCAAAATCCCTTTTGTCTACACATTCTGGCCACAGTTTTTCCCAAGCAGAGTTCAAGGTCCTCTTAGTCACTTCCTCCCAAGCCTTACCTATAATGTTTACACAATTGAGGATGGTAAAGTGATCTTTCCAAAACTCTCTTAGAGACAGTTCAGTTTCTGAGGTCACTACAAGGCACCTTTCAAACAGAGCTTTTGTGTACAGTTTCTTGAAGTTGGAAATGACCTGCTGGTCCATGGGCTGCAGGAGAGGAGTGGTATTAGGAGGCAAAAACTTCACCTTAATGAAGCTCATGTCCCTAGAAAGTCGCTCTGCCAAGTCTGAAGGATGACCAGGAGCATTGTCTAATACCAGGAGGCACTTAAGGTCTAATTTCTTTTCAATTAGGTAATTTTTCACATTGGGGGCAAATGCATGGTGTAACCAGTCATAGAAAAAGTCCCTAGTGACCCATGCCTTACTGTTTGCCCTCCACATAACACACAAATTAGCCTTGAGGACATTGTTTTTCCTGAACACTCTGGGAGTTTCAGAGTGATACACCAATAAAGGCTTCACTTTGCAATCACCACTAGCATTGGCACATATCAACAGAGTAAGCCTGTCTTTCATAGGTTTATGTCCTGGGAGTGCCTTTTCCTCCTGAGTAATGTAGGTCCTGCTTGGCATTTTCTTCCAAAACAGGCCTGTTTCATCACAATTAAACACTTGTTCAGGTTTGAGTCCTTCACTGTCTATGTACTCCTTGAATTCATGCACATATTTTTCAGCTGCTTTGTGGTCCGAACTGGCAGCCTCACCATGCCTTATCACATTATGAATGCCACTACGCTTCTTAAATCTCTCAAACCAACCTTAGCTGGCCTTAAATTCACTCACATCACCACTAGTTGCTGGCATTATTTTTTAATTAAAGCGTCATGCAACTTCCTACCCTTTTTCACTATATCGCTTGAGAGATGCTACTCCTGCTACTTTTTTTGGCTTACCCACCCCAAATAAGAGTCTCTCAACATTTCCCATCACTTGCGATTCGTTTCGAAACATATTTTGCACCTTTGGAAAGAACGTTTTCCTTATTGCCGTTTTTTTGCCACAAAGAAGCGATGGTTGTTTGGGGGTTTTTATATAAAACCCTGCCCCAGCCGGAGACCACACTCCACTTAAACTTAGAATATTTTTTGTTCACCCTTAAATAATTTCACCCTTTTTGCTGTAGGGTTGGCACTAGAAGTTTCTTGGGGCCCATGGGGATTTTTTTTGCGGGTGCAATCACTACAAAGGCTGTGTATGAAATGTTCCAATTGTTTTTTGGAAGCGCCACGGTGGCTGGCGGCTTGTAAACAGGCCCCCATGGGACAAGTGAGGCGTGCTCGGAAAAGTCGACGTGTCTAAAAACGGAACGACTCGTTGGCGGGTTTTTTGTGCTTAAAAGGGAAATTTTTTTCATAAAAAAGTGTCGCAGTCGGATTCATCGTTAATCATCCTCGTTGGGCGAGGATCCACTTTTTTAAAATATATTATATATATTATTTAAAAAAAATATTTTATATATTATATATATAATTTTAAAAATATAAAAAATAAATTTTTAAAACTTTTTTTTTTCCACTGCCCCATTCCCCCCAACGGGGCCCCAAAAAAAAAATTTTCCCCTCAAATTTCCCCCCACGTTTGCCGAAGGGGTTTTTCCTAAATTTTTCTAACAAAAACCCCCCCTTTTGGGGGCCCTGTTTCCCCCGCGAAACCAATCCGCCCCCTTTTTGGAATTTCATAAAATTTTTTTTTCCAACTCCCAAAAACGTCAAAAAAAAAACCCTTCGTTCCCCCCCTTAAAAAAAAAGTTTGGGGGAAAAGGGCCCCCCCCCCCTCCTTTTCCCCCCAACCCCTTCCCGGGGGGGCCCCCCCAAAACTGAAACCCTTTTGATTTTTTCGCCCATTTCACTGTCCCAAAATCAAAATTCCCCCCAAAAAATTTTTTGGAAGACCTCTTAATTTTTAAAAAATTTTTCCCTTTAAATTTACCCCCAATTTCCCTAAAGAAAATTTCCCGGGAGCCCTTTCCCCCGCAAAAAACCCCCCTTTAACCCCTAAAGATTTGGTCCCCTTCCCCATACATTTTCCCCCCTTTTCCCCAAGGAAAAAGTTCTTTGTCTCCACAGACTCCTAAGTGCACCACTCACCTTTTCCCCTCATCAATTCTATGATTCACCTCATCCTTCATAGACCCATCCGCTGACACGTCCACTCCCAAATATCTGAATACATTCACTTCCTCCATACTCTCTCCCTCCAATCTGATATCCAATCTTTCATCACCTAATATTTTTGTTATCCTCATAACCTTACTCTTTCCTGTATTCACTTTTAATTTTCTTCTTTTGCACACCCTACCAAATTCATCCACCAATCTCTGCAACTTCAGTTGAATAATTTTGTATTATGTATAATTTTGTCTTTGTATTGTAATAGATTTAAGGGATTAGGATTAAAATAGTCTAATAACTAGGACAAATTGTCCTAGTTCTCAGATATTTCAAATTGGGGGAGAAAGGGGGATGTGATGTAGTTCAGCTGGGCTTGTGAGGTCTCTGGGGAGACCTAATTTAACCAATTATATGGTCACACCTTGCCTTGGCAAACGTCTGTAGCCACGCCCACGTTCTGAGGTCTTTTGTTTCTTGACGGCGTCAGACCTAGGCTCAGGTCGTACACGTGTTGTGGAGGGGGCTTGGACCACCATAAAAGCCCAAGGAAGAGCATGATCAGGAGATTCGAGCGGGAGCTCGCTGCTGGGTGCAGAGCTCCTGAGCAGAGACTTCGAGTGGAGCTGCTCTGGGGTGCAGGGCTCGGGAGAAGGCTGTTTAAAGTCTCTGGAGGAGACTGTTGGAGGCATTGGGCAGAGTACTGGCTTGGCACAGTACTCGTGCTGTGTAGGTCTTGGGACCTGTGGCTTAGTTCCTGTGATGAACTGCCCTCTGAACTATAATGTAAGTTACATTCATTTTGGTCAAGTTGATTGTGTTCCCTGTCTCACTGCTTATGTGTACCACCCCATTTATCTAAACCACAATAATGTTCTGTTCCCAAATATATTATTGTACAAAGACTTAATAATAAACTGTGTTTGAGTAGAATAGTAATATTCACTGCCCACCGTTATTTATTCTTTTTTCCTATATTTTATTATGTTTATATATGAGTGAAGAATGGGCGAGGCATATGTTAGTGAGTAGTGTAGAGTTAATGAGAGTGTCGTGGTGGTCACCACTGACCTGTCATTACCTACCTACCTCCGCTAATCATCTCACTCCTACCACCTCGCCTGCCTCTCCCCTGCCTACATAATCCCTTACTCCCATATTCCCCACTTATATCCTATTCAATCATTACCCCCCTACATGACAAGGTGAGGCAAAATTTTTGCATTCAAATGCTTCGTATGATGAATTTAACGTAACGTGATGCGTTCATAAGGCGGGGGTTCACTGTATATTATATATACAGTGGACCCCCGCATACCGTCAGCATCACAACGTTTAATCCGCATACCGCTCACTTTTATCGCAAAAATTTTGCCTCGCATACCGCTCAAAAACCCGCTCACCGCTGTTCGTCCGAGATGCGTCCAATGTGCGCCCTTAGCCAGCCTCACATGTGCCGCCGGTGGCATTGTTTACCAGCCAGCCTCCGCGGTAACATCCAAGCATACAATCGGAACATTTCGTATTATTACAGTGTTTTTGGTGATTTTATCTGCAAAATAAGTGACCATGGGCCCCAAGAAAGCTTCTAGTGCCAACCCTACAGCAATAAGGGTGAGAATTACTATAGAGATGAAGAAAAAGATCATTGATAAGTATGAAAGTGGAGTGCGTGTCTCCGAGCTGGCCAGGTTGTATAATAAACCCCAATCAACCATCGCTACTATTGGTGGTACAGCTGCTGCTGCTGCTGTACCACCGTCAGCTGCTGCTGCTGCTGTAGTACCGTCTGCTGCTGCTGTAGCATCGTCTGCTGCTGCTGTAGCACTGTCAGCTGCTGCTGCTGTTGTACCACCGTCAGCTGCTGCTGCTGCTGCTGTAGTAACGTCTGCTGCTGCTGTAGTACGGTCTGCTGCTGCTGTAGCATCGTCTGCTGCTGCTGTAGCACTGTCAGCTGCTGCTGCTGTTGTACCACCGTCAGCTGCTGCTGCTGCTGCTGTAGTACCGTCTGCTGCTGCTGTAGTACCGTCTGCTGCTGCTGTAGCATCGTCTGCTGCTGCTGTATCACTGTCAGCTGCTGCTGCTGCTGCTGTAGCACCGTTGTTGGTGTGGCTTATTGAGAATCCCAAAGAAACAATTAACCCCAGAGGATTTGCCACCCAGGATAACCCAAAAAAGTCAGTGTCATCGAAGACTGTCTAACTTATTTCCATTGGGGTCCTTAATCTTGTCTCCCAGGATGCAACCCACACCATCGACTAACACCCAGGTGAACAGGGAAAATGCCTGGAACTAGTGCTCATATTGGTGAATTTAAAGCCAGCAAAGGTTTGGGTTTTGGGAGAGATTTAGAATCATAGTGGCATACACAGTGTGATAAGGCCAAACAGGACCTACAGTACTCAGAAGGAAAAGGCACTCCCAGGACACAGTGTCTCATCAGTCATTGCTGCATCTTCAATAAAGGTAAGTGTCATTTATTCTTCATTTAGTAGAGTAGTACATGCACAATATATATTGTGCATGTACTACTCTACTATTGTGCATGTATCCTTCTCTTTGTGTGTAGGAAAATGTATATTTCATGTGGTAAAAATTTTTTTTTTCATACTTTTGGGTGTCTTGCACGGATTAATTTGATTTCCATTATTTCTTATGGGGAAAATTCATTCGCATACCGATCATTTCGCATAACAATGAGCCCTCTTGCACGGATTAAAATCGCTATGCGGGGGTCCACTGTACGTATCTTTCTTTCAACACACCGACTGTATCCCACCAAGGCGGGGTGGCCCAAAAGAAAAACGAAAGTTTCTCCCTCTACACCCAGTAATGTATACAAGAGAAGGGGTTATGGCCCATTTTAGTTAAGTCTTAAAGGAACAAGAGGTATAGAGCTCTATGGACAGATTTGTTGTGCGACAGAGGTCCAGTGACTCAAGCTGGTCCTAGTGGCATCAAAAGAAGAAGGGAAGTAACCCCGGAAAAGGACTTGCTACCTCAAGTCCTAATGGAAAGGGATTCCCCTTCTAAACAATAACTTCCACACTCTCCCCTCCTCCCATCCCATCAATCATCATCAGATCTTCAATAAAGGTAAGTGACATGTATTCTATTCTTAGTAGAGTAGTAATTGTGCAAGTTTTCTTCAGTTTGTGTGTATTAAAATTAATATTTCATTTGGGAAAATTTTATTTTTCACACTTTGGGGTGTCAGGAAAGGATTAATTTGATTTCCGTTATTTCTTATGGGGAAAATTAATTAGGCTAACGATAATTTCGGCTTACAATGAGCTCTCAGGAACGGATTAACCCTTTGACTGCCGAAAGGCCCAATCCTGAAGTGTCTCCTGGTGTCGCAAAATATTCGAAAAAAAAAAAAAAAAATTCTTATGAAAATGTTAAGATTATTTTTCTGATTGTTTTAGTTCCCCCAAAAAAATTTTTCCCATCAGTACTTACCGAGATATAGAGGTGTGAAGTTTGCTGAAAATGATCTGTGAACGGCAACAGCGGCAACTGCCACTCACCCGGTAAACTTTGATTTACTTGTATTCGATGGTTTCTTGTTTTTTCACTATTTTATTTTTCACATAACTTTTGTGGCCTGCAAGACCAAATTATTGTGCAATGTTCAAATATACACTCGTTGAATGTTACACAATTATAGCAAAAACACTCGTATCATTATAATGTTGCTAAAACTTGTTTACACAAACAATATAAAAAATTGTTTATTACGATTGTTCTATAATATATATACATATGTACAATCACTGGACACTTTTCTAGAACTGCTGCAGCTTATACATGGGTATAAGCACAATGGTGTTTTACACTCCTCACACATAAAACGAGTGTCTCTGCATTTTTGTGGGCATTTTGTGGTATGTCCACAGACAAAACACCTCTTCTGAGCATTTTTCTTGAGAGCAGTAGCAGGCAGTGGTATGGGGTAGTGATCACCAGGCCTCAGACGAGAGGACATGTGTTGATAATTTCTTGGGCGCTGGTCTATTGCAGGTGTTGTTCCTTGGTACTTGAATATTATTTGTCTGATGACTGACAAACAAAATTCACCATATTTGGGTTTGTTCTTGGTCTTCAACTTATACATATTATAAGCATTCAGCATGGAAATGTCAAGAAGATGGAAAAACAGTTTTATGTACCACTTATAACTCTTGTGAACACAGTCAGCAAACCCAATCTGCATGTCACATTTGTCCACTAAGTGCATATTGAGGTTGTAATCCATCACAGCTGCAGGTTTTACAATGGGTTCATTGGTCTCTCTATTCTGCTTGCCAGTGTCTACCATTTCGTGTCAGTGAACTGATGTCAGCAGTGTGACATCACGTTTGTCATGCAACTGAAATGCCATGATGTCATTGGCAGCAAACACCTGCACTTCACCTCTACGACTGCCAGCATCGAACCTAGGCACATGTTTACGATTTCCACACACTGTGCCACACATCTGTCATGTTCACTCGCAAGAAATCGCTGAGTACAGGGCTTGTGTACCAGTTGTCAGTATATAAAATATGCCCCTTACCAAGATATGGCTCCATCACTGTTCTAACCACATCACCAGAGATACCCAGTAACTTTCTGGTATCTTCCAATGTTTTACCACCAGTGTACACAATTATATCCAAAACCAGACCAGTTTTGCAATCACACAGAACAAATAACTTTATACCAAAGCGTTTCCTCTTGCTTGGTATATACTGTTTGAATGACAGTCTTCCTTTGAACAAAATCAAAGACTCATCAATAACAAGCTTCCTGAAGGGATAAAAATACATACAGCACTTTTGTTTCAGGTACATAAACACACGTCTGATCTTATATAACCTGTCGCTTCTGTCAGGCCTTGTTTTGTCTGAAAAGTGTAACATACGTAACAGTAACACAAATCTATTCACTGGTATAATGTCACTGAAAGCAGGGGTTGAAATCAGGCAGTCTGTCACCCAGTATGTGTTGACACTATGCTTATACACATGTGGCATAAGCATTATTGTGGCAAAGAACAGATACACCTCTGCCACAGTTGTGTCCTTCCACTGGTGTAGGTGTTGATCTTGGTGACATAATAGTGTTTGCCATGGTGTACTCATAGTATATATTGCTTTTCCTGACAATAATGTCCATCAGGGGTTCATCGAAGAACAACTGAAAGCATTCCAGTTCAGTGGGATTGTTCCCAAGTGTACATGATGGCCGTATTCCACTTTGTCCTCCATCAAAGTCATGGGGACTGGGAACAAACTCATCATCTTGCTGCCAATCCCAGATGCGGTCAGCTGGTGGGTTCTGGATATTGTAATGTGGTTGTGGTTGTGCAGGTTGTGGTTGTGGTTGTTGTGGGAGTGTGAGGTCGGGTGAGGCTGGTTGTAGTTGTGCAGAGTCAGCAGCGTGGGTAGTAGCGTGGCCCGCTGCTGGTGTCACATGACTCGTGCCACCATCACTATCACCACCACCGCCTGCTGCCTCACTTGCATCATTGATACCCATCGTAACAATATCGTCATCTTCATTATCAGGTTGTGGTGAAGGGCCACGGGACGTGCTCCGAGATGTACTCCTGCCTCTTGGAAGAGCATATGGCACACTATCAGACCACATGCGACGTCATATATACAGCCGCTTTACTGGGGAATATTCACCCTCACTGTCACAACTATAACTGCTTACAATAACCTTGAAATCACTATCACTATTACTTACACTGCTCACATCTGAGTCTTGTACACGGGCAAATAGTTTCCTCTTTCGTCCTGGTACAGGTGAATATGAACGAGCCGGCCTAGCACCAGAGGTGGAAGGTTGTGGGTCATCTGGGTTTTCATCACTAATTATGTTATCCTGGGCACTTTTTTTCAGTCACACCCACTTCAAAACCAGGGAATTCACTTTCTCTGACACTTTCATCGCTGTTTGAGCTATCACTTGGGAACAAAAGACCTCCAATCCGCCAAGGAGTGAGGAACTTCTTACCGCGAGGCATGGTGAAAATGGACTACCAAGATGGCATTCCCACAATGCACCGCTGAGTTCCAGATTTTTTTCACAGGGTGCACACCCACCACTGAGACCCATTCTCTCTCATGTAGGCCTACCAGCCCTCTCCCGCTTGATTTGAAGCCGCTAGAATCTATGCGTACAGATACGTCAAACACTGCATCTCCCATGATGTATATATACAACCGCGACAGTCAAGGGGTTAATATCATAAGGCGGGGGTCCACTGCATACACCTACATACACAGTGGAACCTCTACTTACGAGTTTAATCCGTTCCATGACCTTGCTCACAACTGGATTTGCTCGTTTGCAGAGTCAATTTTCCTCATTTAACCCTTTGGGGATTTCGGACGTACTAGTACGTCTTACGACCCAGGGTTTTTGACGTACTAGTATGCCTAAATTCTAGCGCCCTCAAATCTAGTGAAAGCTGGTAGGCCTACATATGAAAGAATGGGTCTGTGTGGTCAGTGTGTGCAGTATACAAAAAATCCTGCAGCACACAGTGTGTAATGAGAAAAAAAATAACTTTGTATTTTTGGATTAAAACAGCAACTTTACACCGTATTTTCGTATGGTATTTATTGTTGTATTCTAGTTTTCTTGGTCTCATTTTATATAATGGAAGACATATTATAGAAATTGAGATGATTTTGACTGGTTTTACAATGAAAAGTACCTTGAAATTGGGCTCAAAGTAGCAGAAATGTTTGATTTTTACCAAAGTTCAAAAGTAAATAAATCATGCCAAGCGTCCAATACACATCAGCTGGTGAGTCTAATATTCTTTCACAAGTGCGCTGATATTATTTATACCATTTCTACACTAATGCAGTAGGCTGCATAATAGTAAATCTTATTTTTTTTTGTAAGAATAAAAATTCAAAGTGGAAAGCCAAAGAAATATAAGAGGGGCCTGGGGATGTGACTAACGAACAGAGAACTTGTTATTTTAGTGCCAGGAATATCTTTCTTGCTTATTGTGGACCCTATTTGGAAATTGGCATCTTTTGAAATTTGTATGAAATTGGCAAAATTGCTAAATTCTGACCACTTTATTGGATAGTTGAAATCGGTAAATGGGTGGTTTCTTGTACTCATTCGATAGAAAAAATGGAGTTATGACTTTTGTCGACTAGTACACTGAAATTGGCCAAAAATAGGGCTCAAAGTGGGCAAAATCGCCAATGCGTAAACATCGTCGAGACCGCTAACTTCGTGAGAGCATAATTCCGTAAGTTTTCCATCAAATTTCATACTTTTGGTGTCATTATGATTGGGAAAAGATTCTCTATCTTTTCATAAGAAAAAAAATTATTATTTTTTTTTTTTGAAAATTGGCCGACCCTGAGAACAAGTTTCTGAGAGGACCTGTCGACCCTCAAAGGGTTAAATTAATTGAAATAAAATTAATTCGTTCCAGTGGAATTCCAGGTATGAGAAAATACATGTACTTTTACAATTTCCCTAATATCATCTCTACAGCTTAATTATCTATCATAATTCATGTAATATGACATAATAAACAATATTAACCCTTTCAGGGTCCAAGGCCCAAATCTGGAGTCACACACCAGTGTCCAAGAATTTTCAAAAAAAAAATTTGTTATTTTTTCTTATGAAATTGTAGAGAATCTTTTTGTGAAGGTAATAAAACAAAAAGTACGAAATTTGGTGGAAAATTAACGAAATTATGCTCTGGCGAATTTTGATGTGTCAGCGATATTTACGAATCGGCGATTTTGCCGAATTTGACTCCTATTTTAGGCCAATTACATTATTCCAATCAACCAAATTCTTAGCTATTTCACTAGTATTACTTCTATTCTATCGATTGAGCACAAGAAATCGCCAAGTCAACTGTTTCAACTACAAAATAAAGTGATCGGAAATTGTTTAATTTGGCCAATTTAAACACAAAGTTAAAAATATTCCAATTTAAAAATGGGGTCCAGAATGAAAAATGTGGGCATTCCTGGCACTAACAACTTTCCTCGTTCATTAGTTATTTTTTTGAGGCTTTAAAAAAAATTCCATTTTGATTTTTATACAATGAATTTTTTTCCACCAAAAAAATAGAAGATTTACTGTTATGCAATACTGTAAAATTTGTATAAATATATCACCATATTTGTGAATGTATTTTAGACCCCCCAGTTTTGAAGTGTATTAGACGTATGAGGTCGTTTTTTTACTCTTGAATATCGGAAAAAATTTTAAACATTTCTGCTACTTTGGCTCAGTTTCAAGCCATTTTCCATCAAAAAACCAATCAAAATCATTTTATTTTCTGTAATATGTCTTCCTTCTATCAAATGAGAAAAAGAAATCACAAATACAACTATAAAAAACATACGAAAAAAAACTGCAAAGTTGCTGTTTTAACGAAACCATGATTTCATTTTTTTTCCTTTATTTACACAGTTGCTGCAGGATCGTTTTATGTGGTGCACACATACCACAAGATGTATTCTCTCAATCTAGGCCCCAAATGTACCCCTCACGTTTATCGAGTGACTAGCTCATGGCGGATCTACAGTTTGGCCCCTGAAGTAAAGCCGTAGATCTACGGGACGGACCCTGAAAGGGTTAATAACATAGAAACATGATATATACACTAGAATGAATAAAATACATGTCATTAGGTATGTGACTATTGGTGACAGCAGCAATTGCTGTTGTTGGGGGTTCAAAGGCCCACCACAGTGGCCATTCCTGCTCCTGACTACATGTGTAGAGAACCTAGGATAACCCAAAATAGTCAGACAGAGTGATTTACAAGTGCTACACTCTTAATGCTATGATTAATTGCTACACTCTTAATGCTACACTCTTAGTGCTACACTTAATTGCTACACTTTGCCACTGCTGCTTCATGTTGTCTGCCACTGCTACCTCATGATGTCCACCACTGTTGCTTCATATTGTCTGCCACTGCTGCTTCATGTTGTCTGCCGCTGCTACCTCATGATATCTACCACTGATGTCGCCAAAGAATCAAACATTTCTGCTATTTTGAGCTCAATATCAAGGTACTTTTCATTGTTAAACCAATTAAAATCATATTTATTTTTGTAGTATATCTTCCATTCTATCACATGAGACCAAATAAAACGAGAATACAACCATAAAAACCATACAAAAATATACTACTAACGGGAGGCTAATGGCTGAGAAGTGAACTCTGATATTTATGGCCCAACTTCTTTCATTTTTGGTGTGCGTTAAGAAGCAACTTTTCATCATGCATTGCCCAAGTTTCAAAAAAATAGTCCAACAAACAACTGAGATACAATTCCCTAGATTAAGAGCCCCCTCACCTGTGCCAATTAACCTCCCTTGAGGCCTGCTCACATCCGGAAATTTTGCTCGCGTCTGGAAGCAAAAAATAGACTGAGCAGCTGTCTGATAGCTGGAAAACTAGCATGGAGCACTTGTAAGTAGAGGGTCCACTGTTATTGTGTGTGAGTGTGAGGATGAGTGGAGTGTGGTGTGTGAGTTGTGTTGTGTGTGTGTTGTGTGTGTGTGTGTGTGTGTGTGTGTGTGTGTGTGTGTGTGTAGTATATATATTATATTGATAGGGAAGTACCACCTCTATAGCTGAATGGGGACCCTCATCCTAGAAGACATAAACGTACCTCAGAGAAAATCAAGTTTTCCCCGGAGCTGTTTGAATATTTTTTCCTACCACCCCCTTATGTTCTAATCTATAGTGAACATTATTATAACAAAATACTTACAAAAAAATATATATATAATATATATATATATATAATATTTATATATATATATATATATATATATATATATATATATATATTATATATATATATATATTCTTTTTTCTCTCCAGCAAGTCGGCCGTCTCCCACCGAGGCAGGGTGACCCAAAAAAGAAAGAAAATCCCCAAAAAGAAAATACTTTCATCATTCAACACTTTCACCACACTCACACATTATCACTGTTTTTGCAGAGGTGCTCAGAATACAACAGTTTAGAAGCATATACGTATAAAGATACACAACATATCCCTCCAAACTGCCAATATCCCAAACCCCTCCTTTAAAGTGCAGGCATTGTACTTCCCATTTCCAGGACTCAAGTCTGACTATATGAAAATAACCGGTTTCCCTGAATCCCTTTACTAAATATTACCCTGCTCACACTCCAACAGATCGTCAGGTTCCAAGTATCATTAGTCTCCATTCACTCCTAACACGCTCATGCACGCTTGCTGGAAGTCCAAGCCCCTTGCCCACAAAACCTCCTTTACCCCCTCTTTCCAACCCTTTTGAGGACGACCCTACCCTCCTTCCTTCCCCTATAGATTTATATGCTTTCCATGTCATTCTACTTTGATCCATTCTCTCTAAATGACCAAACCACCTCAACAACCCCTCTTCTGCCCTCTGACTAATGCTTTTATTAACTCCATACCTCCTCCTAATTTCCACACTCTGAATTTTCTGCATAATATTTACACCACACATTGCCCTTAGACAGGACATCTCCACTGCCTCCAACCGTCTCCTCGCTGCTGCTTTTTCCACCCAAGCTTCAAATCCATATAAGTGTTTTGGTACTACTAAAATTTTCCCATAAAACCCCTTTTCCTTTGCCTCCATAGATAATTTTTTTTTAAACCCCCACATTTTACCCCCAAGGCCCCATAAACCTTTTTTACCCTCATCAGTTCTATGTTTAAACCTCACCCTTTCCCTTAAAAAAATTTCCCCAAAAATCATTCTAAAATTCAAACGAAAAAAAATATTTTCACCTTTTTGTTTAGTATTAAATTCTGTAAACAAATCTAAAATATTTTTAGGGGGTTTAATCTAAAAAAAATTGCTTTGTTAAAATAAGGTTACTTTAATTTTTCTAAGATTTTTTTTGGTAAAAATTTAAAAAATTTTTACATTAAATTTTTGAAAAATATATTTTCAAACGTATAAGAAAAAATTTTTGGGAAAAGTTTAAATTTTTTAACCCCTTTTCGGGTTCCCCGTAGATCTAGGGCCCTTTACGTTCGGGGGCCCCAAACCTTTTAGATTACGCCATGACCCCCAGCTCACCCCTGATAAACGGTGAGTGGAAACTTTTTGGGGCCTAGAAATGAGAGAATACACCCTTGGGTATGTGTGCACCAATAAACAGACCTCGCACACGTTTTTTTAATGAGAAAAAAAAAATGAAATCATGATTTTTCGATTTAAAACAGCAACTTTGAAAGTTTTTTTTCGTATTTTTTTTATATTTGGGATTTGCGATTTTTTTGGTCTCTTTTTTGATAGAATGGAAGAAAAAATTACAAAAATTTGGAGGATGATTTTGTTTGGGTTTTTTAGCATGGAAAGGGCCTTGAAACTGAGCTCAAAGTAGCAAAAATGTTAAATTTTTGCCGATTTTAAGGGGTAAACAAACGACCTCAACAACTAATAACATCAGTTTGGGGGGTCAAATTAACATTCACAAAAATGGTGATAAAAATTTAAAATAAAATTTAAATTACAATATTGCATAACAGTAAATCTTCTATTTTTTGGTTGTGAATAAAAAATTCTTTAAAGTGAATAAAAAATAAAAATGAAATTTATTTGTAAAGCCTCAAAACATAAAAATGAAAAGGGGAAAAATGTTAGTTTAGGCAGGAAGCCTACTTTGTTCATTCTGGACCCCTTTGAAAGGGGAATATTTTAAACTTTGGGGAAAATTTGGCCAAAATTTTTAAAATTTCCCCCCCACTTTATTTTGTATTTTAAAACAGTTGATTTGGGCCCGATTTCTTGTGCTAAATCGTTTAGAAAAAGAAGAAATTACTATGAAAAAACTAAAAAATTTTGGGGTTGATTGGAATAATTTTTTTTGGCCAAAAAAGGGGGAAATCAAAATTGGGCCCCCAAAATCGCCGATTCGTAAATATCCCCGGGGAACTTTCAAAATTCGCAAAAGCAAATTTTTCTCAATTTTCCCCCAAATTTTCGTACTTTTTGTTTTTTTTTCCCTTCACAAAAAGTTTTCCCCTTACTTTTTTCAAAAGAAAAAATAAAAATTTTTTTTTTTTAAAATTTTTGGGGACAGGTTGGGTGACTCCGTTTTTGGGGCCTTGGACCCTGAAAGGGTTAAATGAGTTCTTGCTAATTGACCAGTTTTACATATTGGGCCCACAAAATTTTTTTTTAAAAATATATATTTATATATTATATATATAATTTTAATTTATATATATATTATTTTAAAATATATATTATATATTTTTAAAATTTTATATATATATAATATATATAAAAAAAATATTTTAACTGTAAAACCGAAACCGAAATTTGTTTTGCATGATGGTAGGATTGCTGGTTCTTTTTCGGGCTTAAACACGCTGGGAAAAACGGGGGAATATCTTGCTACCCTATTTAAACACTTTGGCCCACACTTCACAGACATGCCCATGCATTTATATATTACATACATCTAGTTTTTCTCCTTTTTTTCATAGCTCTTGTTCTTCTTTTTTTTCTTCTATTGTCCAGGGGGAAGGGGAAAAGAATCTTTCCCCCCGAAACCCAAACCCTGTCGTATGGGCGCCCTTAAAACCCGGGGGAAATTGGGCTATTTAACCCTTTCCCCGGTGGACTTTTTAACTAAAAAAGAGAAGAAAAAAAAACTTTATAAAAGGGGAGCTTGAATGTGCGTGGAATTTTGTGCAGATGAAAAGGGAAAAAAGATGTTTGGCTGATGTTAAAATTGAAAAGAAGTTGTATGCCCGGGCCCCAAAAAGCGAAAAAAAGCTAAAGGGGGTGGGGGAATTTTTTCGGGGGGGGGAAATAAAGGGGAAAAAAATTTCGGAGTATCTGAGAGAGTTAGAGAAAAGGGAAAGGGGTACAGTAATTTTTGAATGTCAGTTAGGGAAGGGGGGAAAAAAGAAATGAATGTGAAAAACAAAAAATTATGGGGTTTAAAGAAAATTTTTTTGGGAAAGGCGAGAAGTGGGTCTTTTAAAAAGCGTGTATGCACCTGGAGAAGAGGGAATGCAGAGGAGGGGAGAGGGGTTTTTTGGGTTTATTTTAAATAAAATGAAAAGAGCCTTTGAACCCAAAGGGTGAGAGAAAATTGGGTGGGGGGCCGAATGCAAATTTTAGGAAGAAAATTTTTAGGGGAGGGTGTGGTGGGTTTAATTTTGGGGGTTTCCCAGGTGAAAAAATTAAGGGGAGCCCTTTGTTTGAATTTGTTTAAAAAGGGGGTTTTATTGTTATGGGGTAATCTTATTTTAAAAGAAAAAAAAGGTTTTAAAATAATTATACAAGATATAAATGTAGGGGGGAAATGACAGTATTTGTTGGTTTTATGAAAGGGGTAGATAAAAAGACTTTTGAGTAATTTTCAGGATGACATGTTTTAAGGGGGGCCACAATATTCAGTTCACTTTCTATTTTTGTAGTTTACAGAGAGAAAAAAGGTAGAGGGGGATAAAAGGAAAAAGGGTATCAGGGAAAGAGAGGTAAAAACGGGGATTAAAAATTTAAAAAGAGGAGGAGTTGGGAAAGAAAAAACGGGGCTAAAATTTGGGGGGAAATTTGGGGAGGGTTTGAGAAGTTTGGGCAAAAGGGGTGGGGGAAAGAGGGTTTTTGGGGAAGGTTTTTAAAAATGAAAGGGAAAGTTTGTTAGAGAAGTTTTTGGTTTAAAGGAAAGGGGGGGTTTAAGGGAAAAGGGGAAAATTTAAAAGGGGTTTAAAAGAAATGAAAAAGAGAGTGGGGGTGGGGGGGAAAAAATTTTTTAAATTTTTTTTATTTAAAAATTAAAAGGAAAAAAGGTTTTTTAAAAAAGGGAAGGGGAATTTTTTAAAGGAAAGGAAAGGGGTTTTAAATGGGGGGAAAAGGGGAAGAAAGGTTAAAAAAGGGAAGGGGTTTTTGGAAGGGGCAAGGAAAAAAAAAAATTTGAGGAGTGGGGGGTTTTTTAAACCAAAAAATTTTTGTTTGGTTAAAAAAAGGGGGGGTGGGGTTTTCTTGGAAAGCCGGGGAAAACCTTTTGGGGGGAAAAATTTTAGGGGGGTTTTTTGGGGGGAAAATTGGGTTTGGGGTTGGGGGTTTTGGGAAATTTGTTTTTGTTGTTGGGGGGAAAGGCTTTGATTTTCGGGTTTTGGGCGGGGGGTTTTTTTTTTGTGGATTGGGGGGCCTTTTGTGAGTGGGGGGGAAGTTCGTGAGGAAGTAGGTAAAATAAAAGGGGGGAAAGGCACCCGGGATTGTTTGGGAAAACAGATAGAAATTTTTTAAAAGCGGGTTTGGGATATAGTTTTGGAGGGGTTGGGTGAAATTTTATTTAATAAAGTTATGGAAGAGGGAAAGGAAACCTAGGGTTTGGCAGAAAAGCAGGGCAAAGTTCCTTTGTTAAAGGAAAGGGGACAAAAGGGGAGGCAAAAATTTAGGGGGATAAGTTTGTTGATTATACCTGGAAAAAGTGATGGAACAGTTTTTAAATTGAAAGAATTAAAAAGAAGACAGAAAATTTAGGTTTACAGATGAACAAAAAGGTTTTGGGAAAAGGAAAGGGGGTTGTTTTGGACCAGGGTTTCCCGTGAAACAAAAAGTAAACCCAGTTTTTTAGATAAGGAAAAGAGGTCTTTGGGGCATTTATGGATTTAAAAAAAGGGTTTTGACAGGGGGGAAATGGGGGAAAAATTGTGGCGATTTTTTCAGGTGTATGGTGTAGGAGGTAGGTTATGAAAGCAGTGAAGATTTTTTTTACGAGGATATTGGGGTTTAAAGTTAGGTATGTAGGAAAGTGGGAAATTATTTCCAGTAAAATGTGGGCCTTAGACAAGGATGTGTGATGTCCCCCGGGGGTTGTTTTAATTATTAATAGATGGGGTTGAAAAGAGAAGTAAATGCGAGGGCTTGACAAGGGGCCTGGAGAAAAAAGAAAAAAGAATCACACATAATTGGGAGTTGCCCAAAGTTGCTCTTTGCTGATAACACTGTCTTTTGGGGGAATTTTTTTGAAGAGGGGTGCAGAGATTGGTGGATTTTTTGGGTTTGGGGTGTGCAAAAGAAAAAAATTAAAAGTAAAATACGGAAAGGGGGAAAGGTTATGAGGATAAAAAAAAAGATTGGGGTTGATGAAAGTTTGGGAAAAAATTTATCAGATTGGAGGGGGGAGAGAGGAGGAGGTGATTTGTTTTCCCAGATATTTGGGAGTGGACTGTAGGGGTTTGGGGTAAATGAAGGAGAGGTGAATCAAAATTTGTGGGGGAAAAGGGTGAGTGGTACACTCAGGAGTCTGGGAGACAAAGAAATTTGTCCTTGGAGGCAAAGAGGGGAATGTAGGGAGAGTATATTTTTTTAACCAATCCCTTTTTAATATGGGTGTGAAGCTGGGGATGAATGTTGCAGCGAGGAGAAGGTGGAGGCAGTGGAGATTTTGCCGAGGGCAAGGGTTGTGGGTGAATATAATGCAGGGAATTCGTATTTTGGGAAAGTTAGGAGGGGTGGGGGTTCCAAAACTTTTTTGCCCCAGAGGGCTGGGGGAAAGGGTTTTAGGTGGTTGGGAAACATTTTAAAAGAAAAGGGAAATTAAAAACCGGGAATGCCTTCAAAGTGATCAGTTTTTGTGGAAGGAAGGCGGGGTAGGGGTCCCTGGGAAAAGGGTTGGAGGGGGGGGGTTTAAAGGAGGTTTTGTGGGAAGGGGTTTTGGACTTCCAGCAGGCGTGTGTGAGCGTTTTTTGATAGAAGTGAATGGAGACAAAAGGTTTTTAAAAATTTGACGTGCTTTTGGGTTTTTGTGGAAAAGTAACATTTATGAAAGGGGGTTTAGGGGAAAACCCGGGAGGGGCCCCCATTGAGTCCTGGAGTTGGGGAAATACAGTGCCTGCCTTGAAGGAGGGGTTTTTTAATGTTTTAAATTTAAAAAATTAGTGTAAAGCCCCCCTTCTGGCAAGACAGTTTTAAAGGAGTAAATGATGGTGAAAGTTTTTCTTTTTGGGGGACCCTGCCCTTTGGGGGGAATCGGCCAGTGTGAAAAAAAAAAAAAATTATAATATTAATATATATAATATTTATATATATTAAAATATAATATATTAATATATATTTTTATATATATATATATATATATATAACAAAACACCCACACAGTAGGGCCCCACTTAAAACGGGGGGTCAGGTTTTCCCGGGTGTCGCCGGAAAACAGAAAATCGCCGGAAGGCAGACGCCATTTTTTCCATTTAAAAAATTTCCTATAAAAGCCCGACAACAAGTTTACCAAAAATTTATTAGGTTAGTAATAGAAAATAGGGATTAACCCTTTGAGGGTTTGACAGGGCCCCCTCCCGTAACCGTTTCAGGGGGGGCCAAAATTTTAAAAAAAAAAAAATTATTTTTTTTTTATGAAAAATAGAGAGTAAATTTTTTTTTAAAAATTTTTAGGCTAAAGGGAAAAAAAATTTTTGCGCAATACTTAAACCGGGATATGGAGGTTTAAAAATTTTCCAAAATTTTAAAAACATATGGGAAAAATCGCCGACTCCCCTCACCCGGTATTTTTTTTATTTACTTTTTTTTGTACTATTTTTTAATTTTTTCAATTTTTCTTTTTTTTGGTAACTTTTATGGGGCCCCTGAGGGCCCAAAATGATCAGTATTTTGTAAGTTATTTCCCTTTTTTAATACTACACAATAAGGGGGGTTTAAAAACTGTTTTTTTATTATTTTTTTTTACAGGAAAAAATTTTTTTCACAAACAAACAATATGAAAAAATTGTTTATTCTATTTTTCTTTTATTTTTTATACACATTTTTCCCCCTCCAGGACATGTTTTTTAGAAGTTCTAGCCTGGTGGAAGCTTTGAAACATGGTGTCATGCACAGTGGAGTTTTTACTCCCCACACCTAAAAACGAGGGGGGTTTTTCTGCGTTTGGGGGTGGGCGTTTTTTTTTTTATTTAACAGAGTAACACCCTTCTGAGCCTTTTTCTTCAAAAGGGGTAGCAGGCATTTTACCAGGAAGTGATCACCATGCTTTAGGACGAAAACAGGTATTGTTGATAAATTTTGGGGGGCGGTCAATTGCAGGTGCCTTTCCTTGTACTTTAATACTATTTGGGCTGAGACAGACAAACAGAAATTTGCCGTACTGTTGGGTTTGGGTTTTTGGTGCTACTTATACATATTTAAGCATTGGCATGGAAAAAGTCCAGAAAATGGAAAAACAGTTTGAGTACCACTTTAAAAAACCCTTTCGAACCCAATCCCGCAAACCCAATCTGCTGTCACATTTGGGCCCCTGAAAAAGCATGTTTAAGGGGGTAATAATCACACCGCAGGTTTTTGAATTTGGGGGAAATTTTTTCCCCTAAAGTTTCCCCGCCCCCTGTCTGCCCCTTTCTTTTTGGGGGTGAATTTATGACAACATGTGACATCTCTTTGTCATGCCCCGAAAAAGCCCAAAGATGTCATTGGGGAGCAAACCCTGCACCCAACCCCTGCGAGTGCCCGCGTCAAACCCCGGGGATTGTTTTCCCATTTGCACGCACTGTGCCACACACATCTGTCATGTTTTACCTTTTTCCAAAAAACAGAGTGAGGGGCTTGTGTTCCAGTTTTTCTGGGATATAATATAGGGCCCCCTTTCCAAGGATGGTTCTAACATTTTTTTCGAACCACACACCTGAAAATTTCCCCAAAAACTTTCCCGGAAATTTTTAATGTTTAAAATTCCAGTGTACACAATAAATTCCATTTCCAGACCACTGTAACCCAAACACAAAGCAAAAAACAACTTTTTACCAAAGCGTTTTTCCCCTTGCTTGGTATGTACTGCTTGAAAGAGAGTCTTCCTTTTAAAAGAATCAAGACTCGTCAATTACAAGCTTCCCGAAAGGGTAAAAAGTTTGGGGTTTAAGGAATTTCTGTTTTTAGAAACACAAAACACATTCCTAATCTTATATAACCTGTCAGTTCTGGCAGGCCGGGTTTTTTTTTGAAAGTGAAGCAACATAAAATTAGCACAAATCCATTCACTGGATTATATCACTGAAACCTGGGTTTTCAATCGGGGGTCTGTTTACCAGTATGATTTAAATTTTGGTTTTACAAAATGTGGGTAAAAATTTTTGTGGCCCAAAAAAAAGAACATCCAGCCACAGTTTCCCCCCCTTCCTTGGGGTAGACGTGATTTTTGGTTTAAATATTTTGGGGTTTTCCATGGTGTACTCGGGGAAAGTGTTGCTTTCCATGACAATACTTTTTTAAACAGTGGTTCGTCAAAAAATAACTCGAAAAATTCCATTTTTTGGCATTTTCCCAAGTGCACAAGATGGCCATTCCCCTTTGGCCTTTCCATCCCAAAATGGTGGGATTTGGAACAAATTGACAGCTTCCTGCCAATCCCAGGTGCGGTTTTCTGGTGGGTAGGACAATGACAGGTGGTTGTGGTTGTGGAGGTTGTGGTTGTTGGGGGGTTGTGGTTTGGAAGGGGGGGGGGGGTGGGGGGAGTGGGGGGGTGGTGGCCTTTGTTCAGATCCCGCTGAGGCAGCGGGGTGGCTGGCAGCGGGGTGGGGAAACATGGGCCAAATGCTGGTGCCTCACCGCCGGACCACTACCCCCACGCACATTTTTTCCCTTTCCCCTTTTTCAACAGTATCCTTTTCCCTTTTCACTGTCTGTTCCTGTTTTTACAGCCCGGGATGTACTCCGAGATAAAACTCCTTCCCCTTGGTTTTAAAAAATGGCACACTTTCCCGAGGCAATATCGTCTTTTATATGACCTTCCCCTGGGGAAATTGCATTCACTAAACACTACGGGAAATTTGTTTGGGAAAAGCTTGTAGTTTCCCTATTTACTATCAAATATCATCACCCATGCCTAACTTAGTCTGGGTTTTGGGGAAAAAAGAAGTTTCCTCTTGGGTTCTGGAACAATTTAACGTAACACGGGGCCCAGCACCAAAGGGGAAGGTGGGGGGTTTGTTGGGGGTTTTTTTCCTATTACCAATAAATTAAAAGGGCATTATTTTTGGTCCCAAAAACCCCACTAAAACCACGGAAAACCCTCTTCCCCCCGGGCACTTCCATCCCTTTTTAGAACTGTCACTGGGGAAAAAGTGTCCCCCAAATTTGCCGGGGGAGGAGGACTTCTTTCCCGAGGGATGGTGGACATTGTTTACTAAGGGGGCATTCCCCCAATGCAAACCCCTGGGTCCCCCGATTTTTTTTTTTTACCCCCCGCACACTGACCACGCAGACCCATTCTCTTTACCCTAAAGGGCCCATCAGCCTTTTCGCGCGGGGATTTGAGGCCCCCTAGAAATTTAATGCTACTAGTACGTTTAAAAACCCCCACGGTAAGACGTACTAGTACGACCCAAAACCCCCAAAGGGGGAAAAACACACAAAGAAAAAAACTTCACAGTAAATTTATTTCTTATCCTTTAAAATTTTGTAATCTTTAAAGTAGGGAGAGAGGCGGGGTTTGTACCTTTTTCGTAGGAAGTCAGTTCAGGTAGCCCAGGTTAGGTACCCCGGGTCCCTGTCTATACTTAAAAAATACGATATTTTTAAAAAATTCCCCGAGAGGTAAAAAAACACATTTCAGAAAACTTTATTTTTTCCTTCAATTTTGTGGGAGTCATAATACAGGAAGAGAGATGAGTATATTTATTTGCAGGAAGTCAGGTAGGTAACCCGGGAGGTGTAGCCCGCCCCGGGCTACACCTTTCCGGCTACCTTTTAAATGTTTACCCCGAAACCTATTAAAACCCCTTTTACTGTCGTGGCCGTATATATACGTTTACAAGGGACCCTGTTTGACGAAAATACTCTAAATTTAGCAGCTTCAAACCCAAACAGGGAAAGCTGGGGAGGCCCAATGTGAGAGAATGGGTCTGGGTGGTCAGTGGGGCACCAAATTAAAAAAAAAACCTGGAGCACGCAGTGCAGAATGAGAAAAAAAAACTCCGACCGTTTTTTTTTAATTAAAATGCAATTTTTGGTTTATTTCGTATAGTTTTAGATTTTATTCTCCCTTTTCGGGGCTCATTTTGGGGGGGGGGGGGGGGGGGGGGGGGGGGGGGGGGGGGGGGGGTTTTTAGAAAAAAACCTAAAATAGAAATAGGGGAAAATTTTTTTTGAAATTTTTTTAAAAAAGAACCTTTTAAAGATGGGCCTTTTAAAAGTAGGGGAAAGGGGGGGGTTTTTTTCCCAAATTTAAAAGAAAACCCTAAAAGAATCCATTTTTTTAAAAAAAAATTAAAAAAAAACTAAAAAATGGGGGGAGCATGGGGAAAGGGTTGAAAAAGTTTTTTAACCAAATTTTCAGTTTCCCTTCTGGATTAAAATTTTTAAAAATTTCATTTTTTTTTTAAATTAAAAAATTAAAAAAGAAAGCAAGGGATTAAATCAAAGGGGGTTTCCCTTAACTAATGATGAAAAAAAGGAAAAGGTTTTTAAAGGAAAAAAGTTGAGTTTTCAAATGGAAAATATTTTTGAAAAAAGGGGCAAGTTTTAGGTCCCCGGTTTTTAAAGGCCCAAATGCAAATTTCCTTTAAAACCCCCACATTAT
>NC_069401.1:1092001-1112001 GCF_026875155.1 Cherax quadricarinatus
AAAAAGAGCATATTGTACCCAGGCATCCTCAATTATTTTAACATGGCACACAGCGAGTGCTCACACCCATTCTCTCATGTCTAGGTGACTCAGGCTTATCGTGGCAATGTTAACCCTTTCAGGGTCCAAGGCCCAAATCTGGAGTCACGCACCAGTGTCCAAGAATTTAAAAAAAAAAAAAAAAATTATTTTTTCTCATGAAATCGTAAAGAATCTTTTTGTGAAGGTAATAAAACAAAAAGTACGAAATTTGGTGGAAAATTGACGAAATTATGCTCTCGCGAATTTTGATGTGTCAGCGATATTTACGAATCGGCGATTTTGCAGACTTTGACTCCCATTTTAGGCCAATTACATTATTCCAATCAACCAAATTCTTAGCTATTTCACTAGTATTACTTCTATTCTATCGATTGAGCACAAGAAATCGCCAAGTCAACTGTTTCAACTACAAAATAAAGAGATCGGAAATTGTTAATTTGGCCAATTTAACACAAAGTTCAAAATACTCCAATTTCAAAATAGGGTCCAGAATGAACAATGTAGGCATTCCTGGCACTAAACTAACATTTCCTCTGTTCATTAGTTATGTTTTGAGGCTTTACAAATAAATTCCATTTTGATTTTTTATTCACATAATGAATTTTTATTCACACCAAAAAATAGAAGATTTACTGTTATGCAATACTGTAATAATTGTATAAATATCATCACCATATTTGTGAATGTATATTAGACCCACCAGCTGACGGGTATTAGATGTGTGAGGTCGTTTGTTTACTCTTGAATATCGGCAAAAATTTAACATTTCTGCTACTTTGAGCTCAGTTTCAAGCCATTTCCAGTACTAAAACCAATCAAAATCATCTCTATTTCTGTAATATGTCTTCCATTCTATCAAATGAGACCAAGAAATTGCAAATACAACTATAAAAAACATACGAAAAAACACTGCAAAGTTGCTGTTTTAATCGAAAAATCATGATTTCATTTGTTTTCTCTCATTATACACAGTGTGCTGCAGGATCTGTTTTATGTGGTGCACACATACCACATAGATGTATTCTCTCATATCTAGGCCCAAATGTACCACTCACAGTTTATCAGAGTGAGCTGAGCTCATGGCGTAGATCTACGGTTTGGACCCTGAACGTAAAGCCGTAGATCTACGGGACGGACCCTGAAAGGGTTAAATGTATGACACATAAAACGTATATATACGTTTGGGGCACTAGCGGTAAAAACGTATATATACGTTTGGACCGTTTACGGGTTAATTGAGCTACGAGTAGAAAGAGGTTTGGTAATAAGTAATACATATTTTATGAAGAGGAGGATAAATAAATATACATGGTTTGACATAGCACGTAATGAAAGTAGTTTGTTAGATTATGTATTAGTGGATAAAAGGTTGATGGGTAGGCTCCAGGATGTACACGTTTATAGAGGGGCAACTGATATATTGGATCACTATTTAGTTGTAGCTACAGTTAGAGTAAGAGGTAGATGGGAAAAGAGGAAAATGGCAACAACAAGTAAGAGGGAGGTGAAAGTGTAGAAACTAAAGGAGGAGGAAGTTCAGGTGAGATATAAGCAACTATTGGGAGAAAGGTGGGCTGGTGCAAATATGAGTAGTGGGGGGGGGGGGGTGAAGAGGGTTGGAATAGTTTTAAAAATGCAGTAGTAGAATGTGGGGCAGAAGTTTGTGGTTATAGGAGGGTGGGTGCAGTAGGAAAGAGGAGTTATTGGTGGAATAATGAAGTAAAGGGTGTGATAAAAGATAAAAAGTTAGCTTATGAGAGGTTTTTACAAAGCAGAAGTGTTATAAGAAGAGTAGAGTATATGGAGAGTAAGAGAAAGGTGAATAGTGGTGAGAGAGTACAAAAGGAGAGCAGATGATAGAGTGGGAGAGGCACTGTCAAGAAATTTTAACAAAATAAGAAAAAATTTTGGAGTGAGTTAAACAAGTTAAGAAAGCCTAGGGAACGAATGGATTTGTCAGTTAAAAACAGAGTAGGAGAGTTAGTAGATGTGGAGATGGAGGTATTGGGTAGATGGCGAGAATATTTTGAGGAACTTTTAAATGTTGACGAAGAAAGGGAAGCGGTAATTTCATGCATTGGCCAGGGAGGTATACCATCTTTTAGGAGTGAAGAAGAACAGGATGTGAGTTTGGGGGAGGAGCATGAAGCATTACGTAGAATGAAAGGGGGTAAAGCAGCTGGAACTGATGGGATCATGACAGAAATGTTAATAGTAGGGGAGGGGGATATAGTGTTGGAGTGGTTGGTATTTTTGTTTAATAAATATATGAAAGAGGGGAAGGTACCTAGGGATTGGCAGAGAGCATGTATAGTCCCTTTATATAAAGGGAAGGGGGACAAAAGAGATTGTAAAAATTATAGAGGAATAAGTTTACTGAGTATACCAGGAAAAGTGTACGGTAGGGTTATAACTGAAAGAACTAGAGGTAACACAGAATGTAGGATTGCGGATGAGCAAGGAGGTTTTAGAGTGGGTAGGGGATGTGTAGATCAAGTGTTTACATTGAAGCATATATGTGAACAATATTTAGATAAAGGTAGGGAAGTTTTTATTGCATTTATGGATTTAGAAAAGGCATATGATAGAATGGATAGGGGAGCAATGTGGCAGATGTTGCAAGTATATGGAATAGGTGGCAAGTTACTAAATGCTGTAAAGAGTTTTTATGAGGATAGTGAGGCTCAGGTTAGGGTGTGTAGAAGAGAGGGAGACTACTTCCTGGTAAAAGTAGGTCTTAGACAGGGATGTTTAATGTCACCATGGTTTTTTAATATATTTATCGATGGGGTTGTAAAAGAAGTAAATGTTAGGGTGTTCGGGAGAAGGGTGGGATTAAATTATGGAGAATCAAATACAGAATGGGAATTGACACAGTTGCTTTTTGCTGATGATACTGTGCTTATGGGAGATTCTAAAGAAAAATTGCAAAGGTTAGTGGACGAGTTTGGGAGTGTGTGTGTAAAGGTAGAAAGTTGAAAGCGAACATAGAAGATTAAGATGATGAGGGTATCAAATGATTTAGATAAAGAAAAATTGGATATCAAATTGGGGAGGAGTAGTATGGAAGAAGTGAATGTTTTCAGATACTTGGGAGTTGAAGTGTCGGCGGATGGATTTATGAAGGATGAGGTTAATCATAGAATTGATGAGGGAAAAAAGGTGAGTGGAGCATTGAGGTATATGTGGAGACAAAAAAACGTTATCTATGGAGGCAAAGAAGGGAAAGTATGAAAGTATAGTAGTATCAACACTCTTATATGGGAGTGAAGCTTGGGTTGTAAATGCAGCAGCGAGGAGGCGGTTGGAGGCAGTGGAGATGTCCTGTCTAAGGGCAATGTGTGGTGTAAATATTATGCAGAAAATTTGGAATGTGGAAATTAGGAGAAGGGGTGGAGTTAATAAAAGTACAAGTCAGAGGGCTGAAGAGGGGTTGTTAAGGTGGTTTGGTCATTTAGAGAGAATGGATCAAAGTAGTATGACATGGAGAGCGTATAAATCTGTAGGGGAAGGAAGGCGAGGTAGGGGTCGTCCTCGAAAAGGTTGGAAGGAAGGGGTAAGAGGGTTTTGTGGGCGAGGGGCCTGGACTTCCAGCAGACATGCGTGAGCGTGTTCGATAGGAGTGAATGGAGACGAATGGTATTTGGGAGCTGATGATCTGTTGGAATGTGAGCAGGGTAATATTTAGTGAAGGGATTCAGGGAAACCGGTTATTATTATACAGCCGGACTTGAGTCCTGGAAATGAGAAGTACAATGCCTGCACTCTAAAGGAGGGGTTAGTAACCCCTTCTCCTGCATAGATTACTATATTTAAAAGGAGAAACTTTTGTTTTTCGTTTTGGGCCACCCCACCTCTGTGGGATACGGCCGGTCTGTAAAAAAAAAAAAAAAAAAATACGTCAAGCATGGTGGCTCGTAAGACGTACATATACGACTGGAACAGTCAAAGGGTTAATAACATAGAAACATGATATATACTCTAGAATGAATAAAATATGTCATAATGCATGTGAGGAGTAAGTGGTGGAAGTGCTGTTGTTGGGTTTATAAGGGCCACCGAGAGAAACTGTACATAGTGGTGGTGGTAGAGGTGGCAGCAGAAGCCACCACCACTATTCACACTTAAACAATGTACATAATTTATGAATAAGAAATATTTACAGTTTTATTTATAAACAAAAATTATTTACGTTTTAATTTATAAATAAGAAATACTTGCACTTACCTTTGAGGAGATGTTAGTTTAATTAGTCTGATGGAGGAGATGCTGGCAGATGTTTAGGGTGGTGGAAGATAGCAGGGCGGCCTATGTTCATAGGCCCTATACACCTCCAACAACATTAGAGAGTTACTTTCATGTCGTTTTTCTATAGCTTAATCGCTCAACTTACTTGCTACGCTGTTAATTCTACACTTTATCGCTGGCTGGCGCTATAGCCATTATTGATACCTGCTGCTTTAGTATTGTACATATTATAGAATCACTGAATCACTGCAGAGGGCACCTTCTCCCCTCTCTCTTCCTCCTCCACTTTGGGACTTTGCTACGAGTTTTTTCTTGAATTCTATCATGTTTCTTTCCTTCTTTACCAAAGGGCTGGTACTAGGAGCTTTCTTTGGGCCCACTGTGGCTTATTTAGCAGTTGCAAGCACAAAAAACAATGGATTATTGTGAAATGTATCGTATGAACCCGTGGGGTGATAGTCACTCACTGGTAAACACTGGCACACTGAGTGTGAATGGTACGGGAGACTGGCTTTGTGTGCGCACTGACGGCAGACGCGTATGGGACGGTCGCCGAATCACAAAGCTAATCACAAACCGCAAAGCTTAATTTTGGTACATTTTCAACTTACGAAGGATTCTGTTGGGGTCTGACCTGTTATACTGACTTATTTCTGAAACTGGATGGAGCAAACAAATAGGTTAAAAGATGCGTGACACTGCTTGTATCATATATTGTAACAGACTGAGCTAATCCAGCAGTCAGAGTAGGGGTCAGCAACCATTTTCCACCATCACCATCAATATCTGAATGCTCACCATACATGTTTCATGCAGCTGTACAGTATATCTGAATGAGTTGTACATATCAAACCAAATAAGACTTACATGAGAATCCATAACTGTTCAACAGATTGCATAAAAATTTTCACTGATAGTTACTTATTTTTCCAAATTGGTATCTTATTTTTTTTCCATTTTACCTGAATTTGCAAAATTTATGAGATAATTCTCCTGAAATTAATTCTTCCTTTCCCCAGCCTATATGGTTATGCACACAAACAAGTGAAACAGAAACAAGCAAAATGGACACACAAGCATAAAGGCTGCACAAATAAAAGCAATTAACAAACAAGTGAAACAAGACAGATAACAGTCCAATACATACACAAACATGCAAAATGGACACACACAAGCAAGAGAAAGACAACACATTTCAGAATACGAGTGTGATATGAACACAGATTTGGGATACATCTGTGTAATTGTACAAGAACCAGACACACAGACATAATACTGGTGTAGATAGTCCAATGCACCTTCCACCCTGCACCAGCAAGCATAATATATAAAAATGCCTGTCAAATGACCAAGCACTGTTCATAGAAGAAAGTTTTACTTACAATATTAAAAATATTTACTCTGTAATAAGTTTACAAGATTCTTTAATAACATATTTTGTGCTATCACAAATTTTATCTACTTGTGCAACTAAACTTACATGGAGTGCATACAAGGACTTGTGCAACTAAACTTACATGGAGAGCATGCAAGGACTTGCATTCATGTGATAGTAATGTAATACTATTTCTAATATAAAAAATTTTCATTCCCAGTACCAGCAACAACGGTGGAGGTCAAAACACAGAATTTAAAATAAACACAGGGAAACCTTGCTTAATGTGGCAGTAGCATTCCAGACCCATGGCAACTATACTCAGCTCAGTTAGGTCATTGCACCTGAATACACACAAAAAGAATCAAGACTTTTGTGTACCTCAACTACTGCATGTGAATGCATATTCCACACATGGAAATGGGAAATCACAGTAAATTTGGATGCAGAGAATCCACATGAAGCAAGGAAAAACACTGTATATACATAAAGTACAGTAGTATTTGAAATATTTTAGGAAGACTAACCATTATGAACATTTGAATAATGAGGCTGGGGTAGTGGCTGATGACTGAAGGAACGTCGAGGAGGCTCAGGTCCCTGTGGTAATCTGGGTGGGGCCAACTTTCCACTTGTTTGAAGCATACTGCGTACCTAGTGGGGGTACGTCACCTCTAAGTAATTAATCAAAAATAATATTAGATGCAGCTTACAATATCAGGATTGATAGGTCAGTGGGACTAAATGAAATGGAAAAGCTTGTATGTGTTTATAATTATCCCCCCCCCCAAACAATGAACTCTGTAAATGTTCCTTCCATTATCACATCTCTTAAATACTCACAAATAACCCACAGTTGAGAGAGGAACATCATGACGACATTTTCATCCATCCTGGACCATTGTCACGTCACAAAGGACCACGTGCTTTTTATGTACTTTTTCCTTATATTTTGGGGTAGCATTTATTTAGCAAAAAAATTCTCATTTCATGGCCAGATATATACAGTGGACCCTCACCTAACGAACGCATCGCATAATGTTAAACCCGCCTAGCGATACATTTTAACGCAAAAATTTTGCCTCGGCTAGCACTAAAAAACTCACTCAATGCGATTCGTTCAAGATGCGTCCACGTGCAGCCTGAGCCCGCCTCACTTGCTCCGTGGGTGCCAGTGTTTACAAGCCAGCTACCGCGGTCGCTTCCAAGCATACAATCGGAACATTTCATATTATCACAGCCTTTTTAGTGATTGCACCTGCAAAATAAGTCACCATGGGCCCCAAGAAAGCTTCTAGTGCCAACCCTATAGCAAAAAGGGTGAGAATTACTATGGATATGAAGAAAGAGATCATTGCTTAGTATGGAAGTGGAGTGCGTGTCTCCGAGCTGGCCAGATTGTACACAAAACCCCAATCAACCATCGCTACTATTGTGGCCAAGAAAACAGCAATCAAAGAAGCTGTTCTTGCCAAAGGTGCAACTTTGTTTTCGAAACAGAGATCACAAGTGATAGAAGATGTTGAGAGACTGTTATGGGTGTGTATAAACGAAAAACAGATAGCAGGAGATAGCATCTCTCAAGCGATCATATGTGAAAAGGCTAGGAAGTTGCATGACGATTTAATTAGAAAAATGCCTGCAACTAGTGGTGATGTGAGTGAATTTAAGGCCAGCAAAGGTTGGTTTGAGAGATTTAAGAATCGTAGTGGCATACATAGTGTGATAAGGCATGGTGAGGCTGCCACTTCGGACCACAAAGTGGCTGAAAAATATGTGCAGGAATTCAAGGAGTGCATAGACAGTGAAGGACTGAAACCTGAACAAAGTGTTTAATTGTGACGAAACAGGCCTGTTTTGGAAGAAAATGCCATGCAGGACCTACATTACTCAGGAGGAAAAGGCACTCCCAGGACATAAGCCTATGAAAGACAGGCTTACTCTGTTGATGTGTGCCAGTGCTAGTGGTGATTGCAAAGTGAAGCCTTTATTGGTGTATCACTCTGAAACTCCCAGTGTGTTCAGGAAAAACAATGTCCTCAAGCTAATTTGTGTGTGTGCGTGTGTGCTATGGAGGGCAAACAGTAAGGCATGGGTCACTGGGGACTTTTTCTATGACTGGTTATACCATGCTTTTGCCCCCACTGTGGAAAATTACCTAATTGAAAAGAAATTAGACCTTAAGTGCCTCCTGGCATTAGACAATGCTCCTGGTCATCCTTCAAATGTGGCAGAGCGACTTTCTGCGGAAATGAGTTTCATTAAGGTCAAGTTTTTGCCTCCTAATATCACTCCTCTCCTGCAGCCCATGGACCAGCAGGTCATTTCCAACTTCAAGAAACTGTACACAAAAGCTATGGTTGAAAGGTGCTTTGTAGTTACCTCAGAAACTCAATTGACTCTAAGAGAGTTTTGGAGAGATCACTTTAGCATCCTCAATTGTGTAAACATTATAGGTAAGGCTTGGGAGGAAGTGACTAAGAGGACCTTGAACTCTGCTTGGAAGAAACTGTGGCCAGAACGTGTAGACAAAAGGGATTTTGAAGGGTTTGAGGCTAACCCTGGGAATCCTATGCCAGTTGAGGAATCCATTTTGGCATTGGGGAAGTCCTTGGGGTTGGAGGTTAGTGAGGAGGATGTGGAAGAGTTGGTGGAGGAGGACAATGAAGAACTAACCACTGATGAGCTGCTACATCATCTTCAACAGCAAGAGGCCACACCTGAGGAAACTGCTTCGGAGGAGGGGATTGAGAAATTGAAGAAGTTGCCTACTTCAAAGATTAAGGAAATGTGTGCAATGTGGCTTAAAGTGCAAACCTTTTTTCATGAAAATCACCCTTACACAGCTATTGCAAGCCGTGCTGGTGACTATTACACTGACAGTGTTGTGAAACACTTTAGGAATGTCATAAAGGTACGGGAGGTACAGGCCTCTATGGACAGATGTTGTGCGACAGAGGCCCAGTGACTCTCAAGCTGGTCCTAGTGGCATTAAAAGAAGAAGGGAAGTAACCCCGGAAAAGGACTTGCCACCTCAAGTCCTAATGGAAGGGGATTCCCCTTCTAAACATTAACACCATCCACAGTCTCCCCTCCTCCCATCTCATCAATCATCACCAGATCTTCAATAAAGGTAAGTGTTATGTAACTGTGCATGTCTTCTTCAGTTTGTGTGTATTAAAATTAATATTTCATGTGGTAAAAAATTTTTTTGTTCATACTTTGGGGTGTCAGGAACGGATTAATTTGATTTCCATTATTTTTTATGGGGAAAATTAATTCGCCAAACGTTGAGCTCTCAGGAACGGATTAATAGCGTTAGGCCAGGGTCCACTGTATAATTAAACTTTCTTGCCATTATTAACGCTTACTGTACTTTTATTTTATATAGTATATTTCCGTATCTCTCCATGGGGAAGTGGAACAGACTTCTTCCTGGGGAAGTGGAACACACTTTTTCCTGGGGAAGTGGAACAGACTTCTTCCTGGGGAAGTGGAACAGACTTCTTCCTGGGGAAGTGGAACAGACTTCTTCCTGGGGAAGTGGAACACACTTTTTCCTGGGGAAGTGGAACAGACTTCTTCCTGGGGAAGTGGAACCTAGGACTTCTTCCTGGGGAAGTGGAACAGACTTCTTCCTGGGGAAGTGGAACAGACTTCTTCCTGGGGAAGTGGAACAGACTTCTTCCTGGGGAAGTGGAACAGACTTCTTCCTGGGGAAGTGGAACAGACTTCTTCCTGGGGAAGTGGAACAGACTTCTTCCTGGGGAAGTGGAACAGACTTCTTCCTCTATAAGCCATGTGTATCATAAGAGGTGACTAAAATGGCCCTCCTAAATAAATTACTAAATTTCAAAAGAAAAACTTCGTTTTTCTTTTTAGATGAGCCTGCCTTTGTGGGATATGGCCAGTTTGTTGAAAAAAAAAATTACGTATCTGTGTAGTCTCTAGGAAATTATTAATGACTATCAATGATGTACAGTGGACCCCAGTTCTCGTAGTTAATCCATTCAAGAGAAAGTGACTTAACCCAAATCTGATGAATTCTGAATTAATTTTCCCTATAAGAAATAATGGAAATCCAATTAATCCATTTCAGACACTCAAAAGTATTAAAAAAAAATTTCTACATGAAATATACATTTACCTACATAGAAAACAATGATATATGAAGAATAAAACAATAACAACATCACACTTACCTTTATTGAAGACATGTTGATGTATTGAAGACGGGAGGAGGGGAGAGGATGGAGGAGTTTACAACTGTTTGGAAGGGTAATCCCCTTCCATAAAGACTTCAGGTACCAAGTCCTTATCCTGGGCTATTTCCCTTCTTTGTTTTTTAATGCCACTAGGACAGCTTGAGAGTCACTGGCCCTTGTTGCTCAAAAAAGTGTTCCAGAGAGATCTGTTTCTGGTGTATGTTAGGAATTGTGTTGGGAGACAGGACAAGATAGTCCTTCAATATGACACTAATATCAGCTCTACAGTTTATTTATCTAGCACAATTCATCTGACATAATAAACAATATTAATAACATAGAAACATGATATATACTTTAGAATGAATAAAATATGGCATTAACCCTTTGAGGGTCGACAGGCCCTCTCCGAAACTCGTTCTCAGGGTCGGCCAAATTTAAAAAAAAAAAAAATATATTTTCTCTTATGAAAAGATAGAGAATCTTTTCCCGATCATAAAGACACCAAAAGTTTGAAATTTGATAGAAAACTTACGGAATTATGCTCTCGCAAAGTTAGCGGTCTCGGCGATGTTTACGCATCGGCGATTTTGCCCACTTTGAGCCCCATTTTCGGCCAATTTCACTGTACTAGTCGACAAAAAACATGAATATTTCGCTAGAACTCCATTTTTTCTATCGAATGGATGCAAGAAACCACTCATTTATGAAATTCAACTATCCAGTACAGTGGTCAGAATTTAGCAATTTTGCCAATTTCACACAAATTTCAAAAGATGCCAATTTCGGAATAGGGTCCAGAATAAACAAGAAAGACATTCCTGGCACTAAAATGACATTTCCTCTAGTCATTAGTCATGTCTCAAGTCCCCTCTTATATTCTTTTGCTTTCCACTTTGAATTTTTATTTTCACAAAAAATATAAGATTTACTGTTATGCAGACTACTGCATTAGTGTAAAAAATGGTATAAATATTATTGGTGCACTTGTGAAAGAATATTAGACTCACCAGTTGACGTGTATTGCACGCTTGGCACGATTTGTTTACTTTTGAAGTTTGGTAAAAATCGAACATTTCTGCTACTTTGAGCTCAATTTCAAGGCACCTTTCTTTGTAAAACCAGTCAAAATCATCTCAATTTCTGTAATATGTCTTCCATTCTATAAAATGAGACCAAGAAAACTAGAATACAACAATAAATACCATACGAAAATACACTGCAAAGTCGCTGATTTATTAAAAAAAAATGGTCAAAGTTTTTTTTTTCTCATTATGCACTGTGTGCTGCAGGATTTTTTTTAGACTGTGCACACTGACCACATAGACCCATTCTTTCATATGAAGGCCTACCAGCTTTCTCCCACTAGATTTGAGGCCGCTAGAATTTATGAGTACTAGTACGTCAAAAACCCCTACGCGTAAAACGTACTAGTACGACGAAAACCCTCAAAGGGTTAAGAATGTCAGAAGTGGTGGTGTATTGTTTGTTGTTAGGTGTATAGGGGCCACTGAAAGATAAGTCTTACATAGTGGTGGTGAAGGGGGCAGCAAGAGGCAGCAGAGACGGTGGTCTTGTCAGTCGCCCTATATACCTCCAACAACAATGGAGGAGTCAGTTTCGTGCTGTCCTTTTTCTATCGATTAATCGCTTAACTTACTTGCTACACTGTTACTGCTACATTTCATTGCTGGCTGGTGCTATAGCCTTTATCGATTTCTGCTGCTTTAGTATCGTATATATTGCAAAATCACTGAAAAAGGCACATTCTCCCCTCACTCTCAGCCTATGCCAAAGGGCTGGCTGGCACTAGGAACTTTCTTTGGGCCCATGGTGGCTTATTTAGCAGTTGCAAGCACTAAAAAGAATGGAATACAAAATATATCGTATGAATGCGTGGGATCATCCTCACTGGCTGATAAACAATGGCACACTGACTGTACATGGAATGTCGGGGCTACTCAGGCTGCGCAGACACGTTCCGGACGAATGACTCATTCCAAGTTCAGTGACAATCACCGAGCCAATATTTTGATGAAAAAACATTACTTATTTCAAATATTATGTATTCCGATGATGACATAATCCAGGGGCCCACTGTCATAAGATTTAATAGTTATTAAGACTTTCAAAATATGTACTGTGTAATAAAGGATTTTCAAAAAGTACTTGCAACAAATGTGTTGTGCAGTAAACGACCCCTGAAAACACAAATTCAGTGCATATGTAATGTTATTTGATCTGAAAATGCCCCTACACAAGTGCCTTAAATTATGACGGAACTGAGAAACCCGAGAAACCCCAGGTGGCCATGTGGAGGAGGGAAAGGCCATTGTTTTTAGAAATCCTGGAATCACTAGTGCATTTATTGAATGCTTTTTCATGTAAACTCATCTCATATCTGGACATTAACCATGGTATCCAAAAGAAATGCAAGTAATGCTAGAGGCACCAAGAAGATTAAGCATGCAACTCTGATGGTTTCTAAGAAAATTTAGGTAACAAACAAGCCTCGACGTGCTTGTAACACTCTTTTACCTAACCTAGCTGTGTCAATGTGAAAAAGTTGCTAACCCTTTTATTAACAAGACCCCCTGATCTGAAACTTGTCCACAATGTCAAAGAGTTAAAAAAAAAAAATCTTATGAAATGATAGAGAATCCTCCTAAAGGTAATAAAATAAGAGGCATGAAATTTGATAGGAAATTTACAAAATTACACTTTCACGAATTTTGCTGTGTCAGCGATATTTACGCAACGGCGATTTTGTCCTATTTTAGGCTAAGTACATTATTCCATTAGAATAAATTCTTAGCTATTTCACTAGTATGTCTTCCACTTTATTGAGTAAGCACATGAAACTGCCCACTCAACTATTTCAACTACCCAATAAAGTGATCAGAAATGGGTAATTTGGTCAATTTCACACAAATTTCAAAATAGGTTCCAGAATAAACAATGCAGGCATTCCTGGCACTAAAATAACATTTTCTCTGTTCATTAGTTACATTCCAAGGCTTTACACATGAATTAAATTTTGATTTTTTATTCACACAAAAAAAAAAAAAAAAAACAGAAGATTTACTGTTATGCAATACAGTGGAAACTCGGCTTAAGAGTGCCCCACCACGTGAGTTTTTCAGGATACGACCAGTCGCTCGGTCGATTTTTTGCTTCTAGCTATGAGCAAAATTTCAGGATGTGAGTGGGCCTCGAGAGAGGTTCCTTGATGCTGGTGAGGGGCTCTTGCTCTTGATCTAGGGAAATGGATCTGTGTTCCAATTCCCTAAATTAATAATAATAATAATAATAATAATAAAAATGATAATAATAATAATAATAAAAATGATAATAATAATATTATTATTATTATTATTATTATTATTATTACAAGAATATGTATGTACTAACAAATAATAATAATAATAATAATAATAATAATAATAATAATAATAATAATAATACACGTAATTGATTCTGGTAATTTTTTTTTCTCAGTTCTTTGTTGGACTATCTTATTGAAACTTGGGCAATGTATGATGGAAAGATGCTTCTTAACATGCACCAAAAATGAAAGAAATTGGAGCAAAAATAATGGAGTTCACTTTTCAGCCATTAGCCGCCTCTTATCGGTATATTTTGTGTGGTTTTTATGATTGTATTCTCGTTTTTTATCTCATTTGAATAAATGGAGATATATTACAGAAAGAGAGATGATTTTGACTGGCTTAACAATGAAAAGTACCTTGAAATTGAGCTCAAAGTAGCAGAAATGCTCAATACTTTGGCGATGTTCAGATGACGTCACCGTCCAATACCTGTCCAACTGACCATTCCAATATGCAGTCATGAATGGGTTGACATTATACAATTATTACAATAATGCAGTAGTCTGCATAACAGTAAATCTTCAATTTTTTGTGCAAATAGAAATTCCAAATGGTAAGTAATAGTATTATTATAATAATATGTATGTACTAATAAATAATAATACTACTACGTATAATATAATAATACAGTAGGGCCCCGCTTTACGGCGTTCTGCTAATACGGCGATGTCAAATTATGACCAAAATTTGCTATACAGCAAGCGGTCATTCAAATACAGAGTGCCCCACCCGGTTTGTTTACATTCTTCGTGACCACATCTATTATGTCAGGAAACTTTCCAAAATTTCAAGTGTTTTAAAGTTACTGTGTATTTTATATGTACTCTGATAATTATACTTATGTGTACCTGTACCTAAATTAACTTACACACTGTGCTGGTGTGCAGGTACACATTAAATTCGCTAAGTCTCTCTAGTCAAAGTCTACCATCCGACTTACGACCTGCTCGACATATGTCCACTCGACTTACGACCGTGCATCTGGCAGCTGGGCTCGGCCGGCTGATGCACACCGCTGTACAATATTTGACGATACTCGCGGCAGCAATGCCTCATGCAGGCAGTGTCAGTTTGAGTAACCCTGTCCTATCAGCAGCATCATACTGTATTAACTGTACTAACTGGACAGTAAATTTTACCATGGCCCCTAAGATGAAGTCTGAATCTTGCACTGGAGATTGTGGCAAGAAAGGCTCTTACTCTCGAACTCTCTATTTGTTTTCACTGTTGCACATAAACCTGTCTGTATCTGTCTGCCTGTATCTCTGTGTGTCTGTTTATCTGTCTTTCTGTCTACCTGCGTGCCTTTCTGTCTACCTGTGTGTCTGTCTTTATGTTTACCTGTGTGTCTGTCCACCTGTGTCTGTGTGTCTTTCTGTCTACCTGTGTCTGTCTGTCTTTCTGTCTACCTGTGTGTGTCTTTCTGTCTACCTGTACTCACCTAATTGTGGTTGCAGGGGTCGAGACTCAGCTCCTGGCCCCGCCTCTTCACCAACTGCTACTAGGTCCTCTCCCCCCTGCTCCATGAGCTTTATCATACCTCATCTTAAAACTGTGTATAGTTCCTGCCTCCACTACATCGCTTGCCAGACTATTCCACTTCCTAATTACTCTATGACTGAAGAAATACTTCCTAACATCCCTTTGACTCATCTTAGTCTTCAGCTTCCAATTGTGACCCCTTGTTTCTGTGTCCCATCTCTGGAACATCCTGTCTCTGTCCACCTTGTCTATTCCACACAGTATTTTGTATGTCGTTATCATGTCTCCCCTGACCCTCCTGTCCTCCAGTGTTGTCAGACTGATTTCCCTTAACCTTTCTTCATAGGACATTTCCCTTAGCTCTGGAACTAGCCTCGTTGCAAACCTTTGCACTTTCTCTAATTTCTTGACCTGTTTGATCAGGTCTGGGTTCCAAACTGGTGCTGTTTACTCCAGTATGGGCCTGACGTACACAGTGTATAAAGTCTTGAACAATTCCTTACTGAGGTACCGGAACGCTGTTCTCAGGTTTGCCAAGCACCCATATGTCACAGCAGTTATCTGGTTAATGTGTGCTTCTGGTGATGTACTCGGTATTATACTCACTCCTAGGTCTTTCTCCTTGAGTGAGGTTTGCAGCCTATGGCCACCTAGCCTATACTCTGTCTGCAGTCTTCTTTGCCCTCCTCCGATCTTCATGACTTAGCATTTGGCGGGGTTAAATTCTAGGAGCCAGTTTCTGGACCACACATCCAGCCTGTCCAGGTCTCTTAATTTCATCTTGTCGGTATTATATACCATTCTTGTACTACTACTACTACCACCACCACCTCTTCCTGCCTATATATAGCCGTCCTGCTCCACTTCTGGTTAGTGTGACTTTGTCGATGGTCCAAGTCGGTCCGAAACGTCTTCGTAAGCTTCTCTCTTTTACGTGCGGGTTATTTGTGTATAGACCTGTCTGGCCTGCGTCTGATTTAATTCTCCTCATTAACTTCACATCATTTGCAAACAGGGACACTTCTGAGTCTATCCCTTCCATCATGTCATTCACATATACCAAGAATAGCACTGGTCCCAGGACTGACCCCTGTGGGACCCCGCTCATCACTGGCGCCCACTGTGATACCTCATCACGGACCATGACTCGCTGTTGCCTCCCTGTTAGGTATTCTCTGATCCATTGCAGTGCCCTTCATGTTATACATGCCTGTTCCTCTAGCTTCTGCACTAATCTCTTGTGAGGAACTGTGTCGAAGGCCTTCTTGCAGTCCAAGAAAATGCAATCAACCCACCCCTCCCTCACATTTCTTACTTCAGTTACCTTGTCATAAAACTTAGTAGGTTTGTGACACAGGATTTGCCTTCCATGAATCCATGCTGGCTGTCGTTTATAATCTTGTCCCGCTCCAGGTACTCCACCACTCTCCTCCTGAGAATCTTTTCCAAGACTTTGCATACTATACATGTCAGTGACACTGGTCTATAATTTAGTGCTTCATTTTTGTCTCCCTTCTTAAAGATGGGACTACATTTTGCCTTCTTCCATACTTCAGGTAGTTGCCCAGTTTCAAGGGAAGTGTTGAGATTTTGTTAGTGGCACACGTAGTGTCCCTGCTCCCTCTTTAAGGACCCACGGAGAGATGTCCGGTCCTACCGCCTTTGAGGTATCAAGGTCACTTAGGAGCTTTTCCACCTCCTCCTCAATTGTGTGTAATTCATCCAACACTTGTTGGTATATTCCATGTTGCTGTACGCCACTGTTTTGTCTTCCCGTTGTCCCTTCAGCCTCCCCTGTAAATACTTCCTGAAATTCATGTTGAGCTTCTCACTTTCCCCCTGGTCGTTTCTTGTGAGCCCCCCACTTTTTTTCCTCAGCCTGTTATGGCCCTTTGATGTTTCTTCCCCCTGATGGGGCTGTGATTTTGGGTTTGGGTCAGATTGATTTTCGATGCTATTCATTTTATACTCCATGCCCCTCCCCCCTTATCTGTGCATACTCATTTCTGGCTCATTGACTAATTCTTATTCCTGAGTCCTTGCCTTCTGTATTTTTTCCATTTTAGAGCACTTTAGTTTTTCCCCTCCCTGTCTTCGGGCAAACCCAAGGGCTCGTTCTGCCCTTCCCCATTATTTTTGTTCCCTTGGGGAAAAAACCTTTTCCTCTGCCTCCTTGCTTTTGTTGTTACAAAGCCCACATTTCTTTTACTGTTTTCCTTCAACCCCTTTTCCATGAACCTCTGCGGGAAGGCCTATTCTGTGTTTCCCCCTTTTTGTAGTTTGTTTTTTCCTTTTACCCCTGTTCCCCTCCCATTTTTTCTCCACGATGTATTCAAAGCTCATAACTCGGGGTCCTAGCTCCAAAGGGGCCCTTTTTCATATGGAAAGTGCTCAATGTTGGTACTCGGGTGAACACGAGGTCCAGTCTTGCGGGTTCACCCTCCCTCTCTCTTGGTAGTATCCCAAATGTTGTGCATGAGATTTGCCAGCACCACTCCTCATCTTGGCTCTCCATGTTTCGGGCCCCCCGTGTGGCTCCGGGTTTTCCCAACAATCTCCCTGTGATGAGTCGCTGACCAGTAATTTCGTCTACTTGAGTGGGCCCTTTTTGTCACCTCAGTTTTTGGTCCACCTTGGGCTCTGTTGCATTCCATACCCTCTTTCCCCTCGTGCAGTTCTGTGGTGGGTTTATAATAACGCAATGACTACCTTGTTTTCCCCCTACTGAACTGTCCTACTATGTAATCCCTTTCCCCCAATCTCGTCCTTTCCCTTTCCCATTTTTTGAACCCCCCCAGTTTTTTTTTGTAGTGCATCCCTCCCCCCTGCCCCTCTACCTTTCCCTCAGGTTTTTGTATCCTGTGTCGCTCCCTGTGTGTGTCTTTCTGTTACCGTGTCTGTCTTTCTGTCTGCTTGTCGATCAGAGCCATCATTAAGAGTATAATTGTCTTGAATGCCATATTAACCCCTTCAGGGCCCAAACCCAAAACTGAAGTGGTGCCCCAGTGTCCGAAATTTAAAAAAAAAAAATTTTTTTATTTTTTTTATGAAAAGGTAAAGAAACTTTTTGTTAAGGTAATAAAACAAAAAGTACAAAATTTTATGGAAATTTATGAAATTTTCCCGCGAATTTTGATTTTTCAGCGATATTTCGAATCAGCGATTTGGACTTTTATCCATTCAGGCCAATTAATTATTCCCGTAAAACCCAATTCTTACTATTTCACTGTATTACTTTATTCTATCGTTTTGGGACAAGAGATGCCCAAACAACTGTTTCAACTACAAAATTAAAGGATCGGAATGTTAAAATTTGGCCAATTTAACACAAAATTTAAAATACAGTGGACCCCGATAACGTTACTCCGAATGGACCCTTATGTAAGTGTATTTTGTAAGTGTTTGTACGTGTATGTTTGGGGGTCTGAAATGGACAAACTCTTCACAATATTCCTTTTGGGGAAAAAATTCGGTCAGTAAAAGGCACCTGAACATACTTACGGAGTGAAAAAATATGTTAAAAGGGGGGTCCACTGTATTTCCAAATTTTAAAATAGGGTCCAGAATAAAAAAAAGTAGGTATTCCCCGGAACTAAATAATATTTCCCCTGTTCATTAGTTAGTTTTGAGGTTTTACAAATAAATTCCCTTTTGATTTTTTTTATTTATAATGAATTTTTATTCACACAAAAAATAGAAGATTTTCTGTTATGCAATACTGTAATAATTTAAAATATCATACCAATTTGTGAATGCTATTGACCCACCGTTGGGATATTAGCGTGTGAGGGCGTTTTTTATCTTTAAAAATCGGCCAAAATTTAACATTTTTGACTTTGAGCTCGTTTCAAGCATTTCCCGTGCTAAAACCAAACAAAATCATCTCTAATTCGGAATATGTCTTCTTTTATCAAAGAGACCAAAAAATCGCAAATACAACTATAAAAAAAAAATAGGAAAAAAAAAACCCGCAAAATCGCTGTTTTAATCGGGGAAAATCATGATTTCAGCTTTTTTTTTCTCATTATAACAGTGTGCTAGGATCTGTTTTTTTGTGGTGCAACATACCACTAGAGTATTTCTCATATCTAGGCCCCCTGTCCACTCACAGTTTATCAGAGTGAGTGAGTCATGACGTAGTCTACGTTTGGGCCCCGAAGTAAAGCCGTAGATCTCGAGAGGACCCCGAAGGGTTAATAATGATAATAAAAATAATAATCACTGGATCATTATATGTGTAAAAAATGTTTAATCAGAATTTTGGTAATCCATCTATGATTTCTTTTTTAAAATTTTTAAATAAAATGTCATAAAATTATAAACGCATAAAATTAAAAAAAAATATGAGATGTTTTTCTGGTCCCCTTTTTTACAGTGAACAGGAACATTTGTGTCCCGGGGTGTAACAAAACAACAAAAAACGTTTGTTTTTCATAATCCCAACCTTTTAACATCATTGGGTTTTTCATTTTTAAACCCTTTTCTCACCTCTCCTAACATTAAGATACAGTATTTTATTAAAATAAGAAGTGGACACAATTATTTTTTTTGTTTAAAAATAAATTATAATATTAATATTAGTTCATAGTTATTGTAATAATAATTTTTATTAATTTATTTTAATTTTGGGGCCCGGAGCACAGATCCACGTATAGCCTTTGTCTGGTTTTTTTGGGTTATCCTAGGGTAATTTATTTATATGTTTGATTTTTTTTTTTAGTTGTGGTTGTGTGTGTTTTGTGTTTTGTTGTTTTGCGGGGGAGGAGAGAGGGGGAGAGGGGGGAAAAGGAAAGGGGCACTGGAAGATTGATATCCTTGGGGTGAAATTTGACTCCAAACTAACCATGAAGAACCATGTTGTAAATCTTGCAAACAAGGCAGCCAGGAGCTTACAGCACTTCGCCGTATCTCAATCTTACAGTAGGTTGCAAAAATAGGATACGAGGCAAAGTGTCCCTTTGAGTATGAACTCATTTCGTTTTTGTCTCTCATACTATCGGGTGCTGGAGGATCTGTTATGTGTGCACATACCCAAGATTATCTCTCTCTAGGCCCAAATGTATCATCCAGTTTTCAGAGGAGCTGCAGCATAGAGATTACAGTTTGGACCTGCGTTAAGCCGTAGATCTACGAGACGGACCCTGAAAGGTAATAATGATAATAACAATATAATCACTGAGGACATTTAGGAAACAAGTTTATGCCAACAAGACTGTGGCAGAAATCCAGCAGACTTTCACTTGTTGTACATAACTGCCA
>NC_069401.1:1117001-1159725 GCF_026875155.1 Cherax quadricarinatus
TGACTCTGAGACAGACAAGCAGACAGAAAGACACACACAGGTAGACAGAAAGACACACATGTAGACAAAGACACACAGGTAGACAGAAAGACACACAGGTAGACAGAAAGACACACAGGTCGACAGAAAGACAGACACACAGGTAGACAGAAAGACACACATGTAGACAAAGACACACAGGTAGACAGAAAGACACACAGGTAGACAGAAAGACAGACACACAGGTAGACAGAAAGACACACAGGTCGACAGAAAGACAGACACACAGGTAGACAGAAAGACACACAGGTAGACAGAAAGACAGACACACACAGGTAGACAGAAAGACAGACACACAGGTAGACAGAAAGACAGACACACAGGTAGACAGAAAGACAGACACACAGGTAGACAGACACACACACACAGAGATACACAGATATATAGGCAGACAGATACAGACAGGTTTATGTGCAACAGTGAAAACAAATAGAGAGTTCGAGAGTAAGAGCCTTTCTTGCCACAATCTCCAGTGCAAGATTCAGACTTCATCTTAGGGGCCATGGTGAAATTTACTGTCCAGTTAGTACAGTTAATACAGTATGATGCTGCTGATAGGACAGGGTTACTCAAACTGATGCTGCCTGCATGACGCATTGCCACCGAGAGTATTATCAAATATTGTACAGTGGTGTGCATCAGCCGACCCAGCCCAGCTGCCAGATGCATGGTCGTAAGTCGAGTGGACGTATGTCGAGCAGGTCGTAAGTCGGATGGTAGGTGTATACACTATATACAGTACATAAATAATTAACCCTTAAACGGTCCAAACGTATACAGCAGGGCCCCGCTTTACGGCGTTTCACTTTACGGCGTTCCGCTAATACGGTCATTTCAAATTATGACCAAAACTCGCTATACGGCTCCCCCACCTGACTTTCTAATACGGTCACCGCGCCCCACCCTGTTTGTTTACATTCTTCGTGAGCTCAGTAAGCACTAAGTCTCTCCATTTTGTCTGGAAACTCCAAAATTTCAAATGTTTTTAAAAGTTATTTCATATTTTATATATACTCTGATAATTATACTTATGTATACCTGTACTTAAATAAACTTACATACTGTGCTGGCATGCAGGTACACATTAAAATCAGTAAGAGCGTCTTATGTCTCCAGACGTCATATTAGTAATGATAATAATCATTGAGTCTCATTTAAGTGTCGTATATTACGTTAAATACACATTTTCATTAATCCATCTATGATATTTTTTCAAAATTATATAATAAACACGATACATAACATAAAAAGATGATAAATACACCCCACAATAGAATAAACATAAATATGAGATGTGGTAGCAGACGACTTGCACAAGTGACGCCATATTAGAAATGATAATAATAATCACTGAGTCTCATTAAATGTTGTATATTACGTTAATATACACATTTTCATTAATCCATCCATGATATTTTTTTCAAAATTATATAATAAACACGATAGATAACATAAAAAGATGATAAATACACCCCACAATAGAATAAATAAACATAAATATGAGATGTGGTAGCCAGATAACTTGTACAAGTGACACCAAGAATAACATTTTCTCTAATCTAACATAAGAGAAAATGTGTTACTGGGGTAACTGTAGAAAATTATTCCTTTCGTATGTATGTAAGTTTATTCAGGTATACACAAATATAGTTACATAGATTATCATACATAACAACATATGTGTAGAGAACCTAGGATAACCCAAAAAAGTCAGAGTGACTTATTTCCATTGCCTTCACTCAGAGCATCATTTCTTCTCAAAATGATGTTACATGAGAATGGGAGTGTTCTTCTTTATTTATTCTACCGTATCAATGTAGAGACAACCTGTACACAATGTAACTTGTACACAAACCAGACGTGTACACTTTGTTTACAAAACTTACCTTCACCTGGTTTGTTTACATAACTCTGTGCCTGTCCTCTCTCATGCACTCATTCTTTCTCTCTCTCATTTATTCATTTTATCTCATTTACTTACTCCTGACCCTACATTAAGACTACAAATACTTTCAGGTAAGTAATGAGTGAACTGTATATACATTTTATCGCTCTGGGATGCTTAAATGTAATAGAATATTATTTGTGGGTGGGTTGGCCTGGTATGGTAGCCCGGCTGACTACCATACATACCACACTTGATTTCTTACAATAAATACTACTTGTCTCACCCTAGATTAAGACTACAAATATTTTAAGGTAAGTAATGAGTGCACTATGTGTGTATTGTACTTTTTTACTGTTTTTTGATGCCTGGTTCTATTGCTAACTTAATATATGTTAGTGTAAACTTGTTATCTAGTGTTTGTATGCATTTGTAAGTGGAAAAAAAGAGTGTTCCACTTTACGGCGGTTTCCGCTTTACGGCGGTAGCCTGGAACCTAACCAGCCGTATAAGTGGAGCCCTACTGTATATACATTCACGCGTGTAGCGCCCCAAACGTATATATACGTTTTGTTATTCATTCAACATTGCCACAATAAGCCTGAGTCACCTAGACATGAGAGAATGGGTGTGCGCACTCACTGTGTTCCATATTAAAATAATTGGGGATGCCTGGGTACCATATGCTCTTTTTTTCTTTTAAAATAAAAGATTTTTTTTTCTTCAAAAAATTTGGGGCGCTACACGAGTGAATGTATATATACGTTTGGACCGTTTAAGGGTTAAAATATAATAATAAAAGTAAATTATGGTAAAAAAGAATGAAATAATGAATTGTACATTACATTACAGTACTATGTAGGTAGTTTATATAGGAAACATTTGACATTATGCCCTACCCAGTATGTCGGCAATTTTCAAAGGTTCGACTTACATTCATTTTGACTTACGACCGGTTGGTCGGAACAAAGCTTGGTCATAAGTCGGATGTACCTGTACTCTGATAATTATACTTATGTGTACCTATACCTAAATATACTTACACACTATGCTGGTGTGCAGGTAGACATTAAAATTGCTAAGTCTCTCTAGTCATGACGCCAATACTACGTAATAATAATCACTCTTGGGCACATTAAATGTCTTATTTTACATTAATATAGGCATTTTCATTAATCCATCTATGATATTTTCCTCAAAATTATATATGAAACCCGTTACATAGCATATAAACATGATACATACACTCACAGAATAAAAATTTACGTAAATATGAGATTTGTTTACAAAGCGGCTGTGTAGGTCATGTCGGAAGAATTACGTTTTCTCTAGTCAAAGTGGGGGATGATTGTAGAAAAATATTCTTTTCATATGCCTTCACTCTATATATAACAATTCACGACCCTTGTGGGTTTAGTGCTTTTTATGATAATAATAATAATATCTTCATTCACTCTAAAAAAGGTGTGTTGCTGTTTGTTTATTTTGTACTAACTTGTACACAATGTAAGAGTATTTGTATTGTGAGGTATTTATTATAATAAAAAAAAATAATGAGGTAAATGTTTTACAAACTCTTATAAACGTATGTGAATGAACTAAAAGTAGACACATATTAATACGCATTTATTTCGCCTGACCAAGTGATCGTCCACTACCTGTTCAGTTTGTGTTCTTACATTGTCTCAACTCTGTATCTCGTTCTCTCTCTCGTTTACTCTTTCATTAACTAGTTGGCTCTCATTGACGATGGCGTCTAAGGTTAGCTGTGATAAAAAGAGGAGTCATAAGACTCTTGCTTTAAGTGCCAAGTTAGAGGATGATGATGAGCCATTCTGATTTTATTCAATAAACACCCTGCCACTCACCTCTCACACATTAATATTAATATTTTAAGGTAAGTAGTAAGTGTTCTCGGTGTGTATCTTACCTTTTATTGTGTTTTTAATGCCTATTTCTATTGCTAACTTAATATAAGTTAGTGTAAATTTGTTGCCTGGCATTTATTGCATGTTTTATATGTGCTCTGATAATAATACTTGTGGACCTGTGTGGTAGCAGGGCGGAGGGACAACATTACATTTTCTCTGCTCGGCCATCAGAGAAAACGTGTATGAATCTGCGTTCGCCCCAGCCACTCCTGCACTCCGCTTTTGTTTACAATTTTCTACATGAATTGTTCATTACTTCTCCCTTCGTTTATGATGGCATCTAAAGGTAATTGTTAGAAATGATTAAATTCAGTGAACAAGGTATGTTGATGCTAATAATATGGCTCTGGTCCACAGTGTAGGTAGCTGGTAGGTGTAGCCCAGGCGAGCTACACCCACCGGCTACCTACACTGACTTCCTACAAATAAATACTACTCGCCTCTCTTCCTATATTAAGACTACACATATTTTAACCCTTTGACTGTCGCAACCCCCAATCCTGAGGTGTCTCCTGGTGTCGCAAAATTTAACCCTTTGACTGTCGAAGGGCCAAATCCTGAAGTTGCTTCTGGTGTCGCAAAATATTCGAAAAAAAAAAAAATTATTTTTTTCTTATGAAATGATAGAGAATCTTTTCCCGATTGTAAAGACACCAAAAAAACGAAATTTGATGGAAAACTGACGGAATTACGCTCTCGCGAAGTTAGCGACTTCGGCGATATTTAAAAATCAGCAATTTCGCCCACTTTGAGCCCTATTTTCGGCTAATTCCTTTATTCCAGTCAACCAAACTCATAACTATTTCTTCAGAACTCTATTTTTTCTATCGATTGAGTACAAGAAACTGCCCATTTACCGATTTCAACTACCCAATAACATGGTCAGAAATTTGCAATTTGGCCAATTTCACGAAAATTAAAAAATATGACAATTTCAAAATAAGGTCCAGAATGAACAATGCAGACATTCCTGGCTCTAAAATAACATTTTCTTTGTTCATCAGTCATGTCTCAGGTCCCTGTGATATTACTCTTGCTTTTTATTTTGAAATTTTATTCAAACAAAAAATAGAAGATTTACTGTTATGCAGACTACTGCAATACTGTAATAATTGTAAAAATTACATCAACCCATTCATGACTGCGTATTAGAATGGCTATTTGGACATTTATTGGACAATGACATCATTTGTTCACTTTTGAACATCGCAAAAATCAAACATTTCCTGTACTTTGTGCTCATTTCCAGGTTCTTTTTATAGTAAAATTAATCAAAATCACCTCCATTTCTATAATATAGTTTCCATTCTATCAAATGAGACCAAGAAAAACGAGAATACAACCACAAATACTATTACGAAAATAGACCACAAAGTCGGCATTTTAATTAAAAAAAACAGTCGGAGTTTTTTTTTCTCATTATGCACTGCATGCTCCAGGATTTTTTTTATGTGGTGCACACTGACCACACAGACCCATTCTCTCACATGTGGGCCTACTAGCTTTCTCCTGCCTGATTTGAAGCCGCTAGAATTTATGAGTATATATACGTCAAACACGGTACCTCGCAAACGTATATATACGGCCGCGACAGTCAAAGGGTTAAAAAAAAAAAAAATTATTTTTTCTTATGAAATGATAGAGAATCTTTTCCCGATTGTAATGACACCAAAAAAACGAAATTTGATGGAAAAGTGACGGAATTATGCTCTCGCGAAGTTAGCAACCTCGGCGCTGTTTACAAATCGGCGATTTCGCCCACCTTGAGCCCTATTTTCGGCTAATTCCATTGTTCCAGTTGCCCAAACTCATAGCTATTTCTTTAGAACTCCATTTTTTCTATCAACTGAGTACAAGAAACTGCCCATTTACTGATTTCCACTACCTAATAATGTGGTCAGAAATTTGCAATTTGGCCAATTTCACGAAAACTAAAAAATATGACAATTTCGAAATAAGGTCCAGAATGAACAATGCAGACATTCCTGGCTCTAAAATAACATTTTCTTTGTTCATCAGTCATGTCTCCTGGCCCCTCTGATATTACTCTTGCTTTCTATTTTGAATTTTTATTCAAACAAAAAGTAGAAGACTTACTATTATGCAGACTACTGCAATACTGTAATAATTGTATAAATAACATCAACCCATTCATGACTGCATATTAGAATGGCTAGTTGGACATTTATTGGACAGAATCATTGTTTACTTTTGAACACTGGCAAAAATCAACATTTCCCCAACTTTGAGCTCCATTTCTAGGTTCTTTTTATAGTAAAATCAATGAAATCACATTCTATTTTATATATGTTTTACCATTATATCAAATGGGACCAAGAAAACGAGAAATAACAACATAAATATATACGAAAATAGACACACAAAGTCGGTATTTTAATTAAAAAAATGGTCGGAGTTTTTTTTTCTCATTATGCACTGCGTGCTCCAGGATTTTTTTAATATGGTACACAGACCCACAGAACCCATTCTCTCACATGTGGGCTCCTCCCTACCAGCTTTTACTCTGCTTGATTTGAAGCCGCTAGAATTTATGGGTATATATACGTCAAACATGGTACCTCCTAAGACGTATATATACGGCTGCGACAGTCAAAGGGTTAATGTAAATAGTGAGCGCACTGTATGTGTATTTTAACTCTCTGGGATGTTTTAAGTATCGTAAATTAAGTATGAGACAGGGAGCCAGGGCTACCTACACCCGACTTCCTACAAATAAGTACTACTCACCTCTCTCCCTACATTAAGATTACAAATACTTTAAGATAAGTAATGAAAGTATGGTGAATCTATTTTACTTTGTGTGTTTTTAATACCTAGTTCTATTACTAACTTAATATAATTTAGTGTAAACTTGTTGTCTGGCATTTATATGCATTTGTAAATGGAAAAAATTGCGTTCTGTCTTCCGGGGATGTCTGCTTTCCAGCAACAGCCTGGAACCTAACCTGCCGTATAAGTGGGGCCCAAATGTATATGTAATGTGATAATATAAATTGTTACAAGAATACATACGTACTAATAAATAATAATAATACAGTGGAACCCCGACTTACGATGACCTCAACCTACGATAAAACCGACTTATGATAATTGTCAGCGTAAAAATTTGACCCCGACCTACGGTGAAAAACTCTTCTTGTGCATCATTCGTCCCGTACGGGTCCAGTGTCTGGCTGGCCTGAGTGCGCCCCGGGCCGGATTACCGCATAGGCAAACTAGGCATTTGCCTAGGGCCCCGCGCATTTGGGGGCCCCGCGGTCCAAGGGGTTCAGGGGCTCATCCAAGACTGCGCACATGGTGCCCCCCCCCAGTGCCCCCCCCCCAAAGGGGTACCTACCTAAAAGTTCAAGTGTTTGGAGAGTAAAACTGATTTTTAAAAATTAATCAAACCAAAAATAAATAATGAAATAAAATAAAAATAAATAAACCTAACCATAGATGGCAACACTCAACACGCCTTTGTTTACATCAGAACAGCTGTGTTTTCCCACTAATGGGTGGCTAGCTGGTCTAGTGGCTAACGTGACGGGCTGGAGTTTTGAGACTCTCTGACCGCGGGTTCAATCCCAGCCGGGGTATGGTTTGTTTGCAATCGTGTCATTACGATTTCGTGAGTCGAGTCAATGGGTGAGTATGGGAGATTCCTCTCCAATTTTCTGTAGTAATTAAACGTTATCTAGACTTGTACTGTGACAAATTAACTGAAGTGTTGTTGATAGACATTGATGTGTATGGATAAATGTTTGTTTTCACCTCTAAATGTTAAGGGAGGTACCTGATAGGGTTACTTGACTAGTAAAGACGCATGGACCAGTCAAGACGCATTTTTGGTAAAAATACTATAAAGAAAAACCTAAAAACACAAACTGACTTCCATCTGTAGGTTTTAACCTTTCCAGGGTCCAAGGCCCAAATCTGGAGTCACGCACCAGTGTCCAAGATATTTAAAAAAAAAAATTGTTTTTTTTTCTTATGAAATTGTAGAGAATCTTTTTGTGAAGGTAATAAAACAAAAAGTACGAAAATTGGTGGAAAATTGACGAAATTATGCTCTCGCGAATTTTGATGTGTCAGCGATATTTACGAATCGGCGATTTTGTGCCGACTTTGACTCCCATTTTAGGCCAAGTACATTATTCCCAGTCAACCAAAATTCTTAGCTATTTCACTAGTATTACTTCTATTCTAATCGATTAGAGACACAAGAATTGCAAGTCAACTGTTTTCAACTACAAATTAAAGTGATCGGAAAATTGTTAATTGGCCAAATTTACCAAAGTTCAAAATATTCCAATTTCAAAATAGGGTCCAGGAATGAACAATGTAGGACATTCCTTGGGCACTAAAACCTAACATTCCTCTGTTCATAGTTATGTTTTGAGGGCTTTACAAATAAATTCCATTTTTTGATTTTTTATTCACATAATGAAGTTTTTATTACACCAAAAAATAGGAAGATTACTGTTATCAATACTGTAATAATTGTTGAATATCATCACCATATTTGTGATGTAATGTATATTAGACCACCAGCTGATATGTATTAGACGTGTGAGGTCGTTTGTTTACTCTGTATATCGGCAAAAAAATTTAATCATTTCGCTATTTGAGCTCGTTTCAAGCCAATTTCCAATGCTAAAAACCAATCAAAATCATCTCTATTTCTGTTAATATGTCTTCCATTCTATCAAATAGACCAAGAAATCGCAAAATACAACTATAAAAAAATACGAAAAAAAACACTGCAAATTTGCTGTTTTAATCGAAAAATCATGATTTCATTTTTTTATCTCATTATAGCAACAGTGTGCTGCAGGGATCTGTTTTATGTGGTGCAACATACCACATAGATGTATTCTCTCCATATTGGCCCAAATGTACCCCTACGTTTTATTCAGAGTGAGCTGAGCTCATGGCGTAGATCTCGGGTTTGGGAACCCTGATGTATAGCCGTGATCTACGGGACGGACCTGAAAGGGTTTTTAAAGCACTTTGTCCTGTCTTTAAGTTTATCATTTCTATAACAGATCTCAATTGATTTGATGTTCTACTTCACTTCCGTGCCAAATGCTTAGTTTTCAAGTTGCGACGCAAGTGATTTAGACACATCAATTTTAATTTACTAATATTTCCCCAGAAACACATAAAGCCACTATTAGAAAATCGTTGGTTGGTGAAACTGAAAATTGTCCCCTGCATTCTTTAATTATCATGTCCTTTAGCATATGGTGGTAGGCCATATATCATGACAAAATAATGATTAGTTAGTTATGAAAATGGTAATATAAATAACCATTGTGCTCTGTTCTTGGACTCGGTATGATTTCTGTTTAAGTAAATTGGGATCAGGAGGATGAATTAGTAATAATATTCGTAGCCTCAAATCACTACCTAATCTATGATAAAAAGTTCTGTATATGGACTCCTTTCTGGTAACATTTTGAATTTTTAGATGTGCAGCCAGAGGAGAAGGGGGCTACAAGGGCCATATCCCCCAATTGACAAGAAAAAAAAAATTTAATAATAATTAAAAAAAATTAATAATAAGATAACGAAAAAATTTGTATTTGCATGATTACAGACAGTGATCATCCTCATTATGGCATCTCGTGAAACGTGATGTTGGACGTTCTTATGTAGTGGGTCACAGAAAAGAAAGAATGAATAATTCACAAGTAGAACAGAAAAAGAAAGATTGTAGGAAGCTGCAGAAAGATCACAGACTGCTCACGAAACAGTTTCTGATGTTACCAGTTTACAGTTGAATCTGGCAGATAAGTAAGAAACAGCATCAGGGAAGCCCTCCTCCTTATTCTCTCAGGCCAGCAAACATCTACTTCTTTTGTGGTCTCCTCTAATATCTTCAACGGAACATTTCATCCAAGGATTTTTTGTCTTAAAAGATCCTGCCTCATGGCCAAAATGTAATCCCAGATTTCTCTTCGTAATGCTTTATTTGCAGGAAAAACTTCAGTCAAAAACTCTGAACATTGACGTTAGGAAATCAGCAAGGGTTTATTGATTGATGGAAGTATCGTTGTTAAGTCCTTTCTGTTTTATAGGAAGCTTGCAAAACTCAGAAACTGTGAATGAAAAGATCCTGGGGGATTGCATACTCTGAAAGCACAGGAATATGTGTACTTGTTCGGCATGCAAAGCTATTTTCTACCAAAGAAACCAACCTTCACACAGGGGTTCAGTGACTGGAAAATTCCAAGGTTTCGAGGAAGGAACATGAAAACAGCACCACCTCACAGGAGCTGCTTTTTAGCCAGTGTATTTTGTGCACAGAATAAAGTTTAATGGATTTTATTTGAAAATAAAATGAAAAAGAGCGCATTTATTGGAAAAAAGTTCTAAAAAGGGTTTTTGCTTTTAAAAAAATTTTGTCTAAGAGGATTGTTTTCCCGGGAAAAAAATGGGTTTTTGGTTGGAAAAAAATGGCTTTCCAGGGATCATGAAGTTAGCACAATTCGATCCATTTTGCAATTCTGTGCATGTTGGGAATGCGGAAGGGGAGTATTTTACAGTCATCTACTATATCAAAAATTTTTGAAACTGATGACAAAGAAGGTCCTCAAAAACATGAGCTGTGAAAACGCAAAATATTTTTGCAAAAAGTGTGATTAAAACCCAGAATTTACTACGTAAATTGACATTCTTGTTGTTTTGTGCCCCAGTGGAACCTTTTAGAGCATTTTAAAAAAATTTTTCCTCTTTCAGGCCATGATGGGAAAAAATGTAATGTAGACGGATACTCGCTTGAACATGATCTCTTTTTATGGATTGCCGGGGCCCAGAAAAACAATGAAAAATGTCGGGTAAATTAATGGATTGCAAGCCCGTATCGAAAACCCCACTTTGAATAGTCCCCTGCTCGACTTTCCCTTTTAATCTTTTTGGGTCATGTGCTGAGAGGGTTGTGTCCGCGTTTCTTTTTTGGATTTTTGCAAGCACTTTTAATTTTTTCTCTGCTTCAAGCATCGGGGGAGTATACTCAATCAATCATTCAGGGAGAGGCTCAATATTATCAACAACAAGGGGGTCATGCAGCATGATGCAACACTGCTTTAAAAGAAGCTTTGTGAAATACGTTCTGCTTTGTCCAAATAGCAAGGGGTGAAGACCAACAGCAAATACAAGAAGGAAGCAGCCAGTTAGATCAAAATTGGAAAATTTTGATTGGCCCTTTCTTTGTGCTTTTGGGACGTTACTGGAAAGGTTAAATGCCCGAAAAAGAAAATTCAGAAAAATTTAAATTTAAATGGCATTGTGCAACCTTATGCAGGTTAGGGAATTTTTAAGCTCACTTCGCAATGATGAAGTTTTGAAAAGTTTAAAAGAAAATAAATGCTGGGGAAGCTCAGTTACCGGGTGATCATCAGCGGTCAGGAAGAGGGGAAAGCAATTTTGAAGAGCAGACAATGAAATTTGTTGTACCAAGCAGAAAAGTAAGACAGTACTCTTCGCATTCTTGATTCACTGATTACGAATTGTAAAAGAAAAAAAATTACCCGAATCTCAATGACAAATTTTGGGTTTTGTTCAAAATTACTACTATCCAGACAAATTGAGAGAAGCTGCTTAAGTTGCAACAAACCCTTTTACAGATGTTCAGGACAATTTGTGAAGAAATAGTTAATTTTCGGGGATATGAATAGATTAAAGCTCCACCCGAAAAAAGTGCGCCCCCGCTGCTTTTAAAAAATTTAAAAAATGCAGGTATTCAGAAACCCAACCTAATGTTGACATATTATCCCTTTTCCAACACTTCCCGCTACTAAATGTGAAGGAGAAGTTATTTTCTGTTTTTAAAAAGTGAAAACCGCTCCCTTTAAAAATGACCAAGACAAATTTTGTAACTAGCTTGTTGACCACTGAGTCTGATCAACAAGAAATATTTATTTTAGAAAATTTAATTTATGATTTTTTCCCAAAATGAAATCCAGAAAAAAATTTATTTAAAAAATTCCCGGGTAAATTTTTATAAAAAAAAATTCTTTTTTTTTTTTTTTATGATTTGGGGGTTTTTTTGGCGGGAATGCCAAATGGTTTCATTAATGGGTCCAGTTTTATTGGGAATAATGGCGTAGTTTTTATTGTGGTAAAAATAGGTAAGTTTTGTCACCCCCTTTAATGGGCCTAATCTAGAAAAATACTTTTTGCGGGTTTGGGGTTTTTTTCTCAAAAAATGCATGATTTAAAAAGTTAGTTATAATGGTGTTGGTAAAGGGTTTTTGGGTTTGTCTTGATGTATTTCCCTAAAAATTTAATTTAAATACCCCAAAATGTTTTTTAAATTTAAACCCTTTAAAAACAGGCCCCTAGGGACCCCCCCCCCCCCCCCAAGCTGGAAGGGGGTTCGCTTCCCCGAAAACTAAAAGGGGGCCCCCGCCAAATAAAATAGCCTGGGGGCCCCGGGACTTCTTAACCCGGCCCCTAAAGTGCGCTAGGGGGCTTCCCTTTTCAGTTAGTGGCCAATGTTTACTTAAAAATTTTTGTATTATTCCAGTGTTTTTTTGTGCTTTGTAACTGCTAAAAAAGCCACAGGGGCCAAAAAATGCTTCTTGTGCCAACCCCCGTGTTTAAAAAAGGGGGAAAATTACTTTTTGAAATGAAGAAAGAGATATTAATAAGTTTGGGAAAAAGGAGGGGGGTTCCCCTGGCTGGCCCGGTTGTACAAAAAACCCCAAATCAACCCCTCGTACTACCCGGCCCCAACCCGAAAAGGGAAAACCCAAAGGGAAATGTTGTGCGAATGGTGCAAATATCTTTACGAAAAAAAGTCGCAAGTATCAAAAAATGTTTTAGGAGTTATTGGTGGGGGGAATTTAAACGAAAAACCCGATATCAAGGGATTTTTAATTTTGAAAAATTTTCCTGCAACTAGTGGGGATGTGGTGAAAATAAGACAGTAAAAGGGGGTTTTTTTTTTTTTTGGAGATTTTAAAAATTGTTGGGCATACAAGGTTAATTAAGGGGATGGCGAGGTTGCCGTTCGGGCCCCAAAAAGCGGGGCGAAAAAAAATGGCAGGAAATTCCCGGGGGACATAAGAGGGTGAAAAGGGTTGAAACCCCCAAAATGTTTTTGGGGACGAAACAGGTGTTTTGGAAGAAAAAGCCCAACCCCCACCCCACATTACACAGGAGGAAAAGCACTGCCCGGAAAACAAGCTTTGGGCCCGGGCTAACCCTTTAAAGTTTGTAGTAATGTTTGTGGTAATGCCGAGTGGGAAACCTCTACTTGTTTTCACTCTGAAAAATTCCCATAGTGTTTAGGAAAAAACAATGTTGTAAAAGGTAATTGTGTGTGATGTGGGGGGGGCAAAAAAGTAAGGCCTGAGGCACTAGGGTTTTTTTATGAGGTTTTACCCGTGTTTGGCCCCCACTGTGAAAAAAATTTCCTCTGGAAAATAAATTAAAAGTTAAGTGCCTTGGTATTAGACAATTTCTCTGGTTCATCCCTTTAGATTGGCGAGGGAAAATTTAGGGGGCCTTTAGTTTTCTCAAAGCGAAATTCTTGCCCCCTTTCCCAAATTTCTCCCCTTGCCCCGGACCAGAAGGGGCATTTAAAAATTTCCCAAAAAAATGTACCCCAAGGGAATGTTTCCCGAAAGCTTTGAAATGACCTCAGACACCCATTGAACCAAAAAGAGTTTTGGGAAAAATCCCTTTTGGGATTTCCCCATCCCAATTTTGGCTAGAATGTGTAGAAGAGAGGGAAATTTTTGGGGTTTGGAGCTAACCCTCAGACCTATGCCAGTTATGGAATCTACTGTGGCTTGTGGGAAGTCCATGGGTTGGAGGTTAGTGGGGAGGATGTGGAAGAGTTGGTGGAGGACAACGATGAAGAACTAACCACTGATGAGCTGCAAGAGCATCTGCAACAGCAAGAGGCCACACCTGAGGAAACTGCTTCAGAGGAGGGGAGAGAGAAATTGAGGAAGTTGCCTTCTTCAAAGATTAAGGAAATGTTTGCAAAGTGGGTTAAACTGCAAATCTTTATGGAAGAAAATCACCCTGACACAGCTATTGCAAGCTGTGCTGGTGACTTTTACAATGACAATGTTGTGAACCACTTTAGGAAAATCTTAAAGGAACGCGAGGTACAGAGCTCTATGGACAGAATTTTGGTGCGACAGAGGTCCAGTGACTCTCAAGTTGTTCCCAGTGGCATTAAATGAAGAAGGGAAGTAACCCCAGAAAAGGATTTGCTACCTAAAGTCCGTATGGAAGGGGATTCCCTTTCCAAAAATTAATACACTTCCATCTCCCACCTCCCATCCCATCACTCATCACCACTTCTGCAATAAAGGTGTCATTTATTCTTCATTACACAATATATATTGTGCATGTATCCTTCTTTTTGTGTGTACGAAAATGTGGTAAAAAATACTTTTTTTTTTTTTATACTTTGGGGTGTCTGGAATGGATTAATTTTATTTCCATTATTTCTTAGGGGGAAAATTAATTCGACTTGCGATAATTTCGTCTTACGATGTGCTCTCAAGAAAAGATTAATATTGTAAGTCGGGGTCCACTGTAATAATAATAATACTTATAATAACAGTATAATAATAATAATAATAATAATAATAATAATAATAATAATAATAATATGTACAGTGGACCCTCGGTTATCGATCGTAATCTGTTCCAGAAGCTCAGCCTAAAACCCAAAAAATATTTCCCATAAGAATTAATGTAAATACAATTAATCCGTTCCAGACAAAAGTAGTCACAAAAAAATTTTTCTTTTAACAATTAAATCAGTATTAAATACCTTTATTAAAGACTAATGCTGGCTTCTGGAAGATAGAGAGGAGGAAAAGAGGAGGAGTTATTGTTTGGAAGGGGAATCCCCCTCCATAAAGACTTCAGGTAAAGCCCTCTCTGGGGTTACTTCCCTTCCTTGTCTTTTAATGCCACTAGGACCAGCTTGAGAGTCACTGGACTCCTGTTGCACAGCATACCTGTCAAGAATGTTCTGTTTCTGGCATCTCTTTAAGATTTCCCTGAAGTAGGACAAGGTTTTGTTACTAAACATGTTGCAGATATGGTTTGTTTATGCTTGGTCAGGGGTGGTACTTCTCGACAAAACTTTGCACATCATTCCACTTTGCACAAATGTCCTTAATCAATGATGAAGGCACCTCCTTCATTCCATCTTCCTCCTCCTCTGAAGCAAGTTCCTCAGCTGTGGCCTGTTGCTGTTCCAGATGAAGCTCTTGCAGCTCTACAGTGGTTAGCTCTTCCCTGTGGTCCTCCACCAACTCTTCCACATCCTTGCCACTAACCTCCAACCAAAACAATACTTTCCACAACAGGCATAGGGTTCTCAGGGTCAGCCCCAAACCCTTCACGATTCCTCTCTTGGACACAATCTGGCCACAATTTTCTCCAAGCAGAGTTCAAAGTCCTGGAAGTCACTCCCTCCCAAGCCTTACCTTTAAGACTTATGCAATGGAAGATAGCAAAGTGATTCCTCCAGAACTCTCTTAGGGTCCAGTGAGTGTCCGAGGTCACTTCAAAGCACTTTTGAAATATTGCTTTGATGTAGAGTTTTTGAAGTTAGAAATGACCTGCTGGTCCACAGGCTGGAGGAGAGGAGTGGTGTTAGGAGGCAAGAACTTCACTGTGATGACACTGAAGTCTCTAAACAATTGGTTTTCCAATCTGGAGGATAAGCAGGAGCATTGTCCAGTACCAGGAGGCACCTGAGTGGCAATTTCTTTTCCAGGAGGTATTTTTTCACACTGGGGCCAAACATAATACTGACCCACTCTTTGAAAATTTGCCTAGTGACCCATGCCTTATTATTAGCTTTCCACATCACACACAATCTATTCTTGACGACATTGTTTTTCTTGAACACTCTGGGATTTTCAGAGTGATACTGGTGTATCACTCTGAAATCCCCACTAGCATTACCACACAACAATAGTGTTAGCCTGTCTTTCATAGGCTTGTGTCCTGGGAGCGCCTTTTCCTCCTGCGTGATGTAAGTCCTCTTGGTATTTTTTTCCAAAACAGGCCTGTTTTGAAAGAAAATGCCAATTAAACACTTGTTGGTGTTGGAATTTTTCAGCCTCTACATAACCTTTGAATTCTCACACGAATTTTTCAGCCTCATGTTTGTCTGAACTGGCAGCTTCACCATGCCTTAAAACACTGTGTATGCCACTTCGCTTCTTGAATTTTTCAAACCAGCCTTTGCTGGCCTTAAATTCGCCAACATCAGCACTCGTTACAGGCAGTTTCTTTGAGATCATCGTGCAAATGCCTTGCCTTTTTGCAAATTATTGACTGGAAAACACTATCTCCTGCTTACTCTTTCTCTCTGATCCACACCAACAACAATTTCTCCACTTCTTCAATTATTGTTATGGGACCTCTGTTTTGTTATTGCATTCACCCCTTTTGCAACATTAGCTTCCATGATTTCTTTTCTCTTTGCCACAATGGAGCTGATGGTTGATGGCACCTTCCCGTACAACCTGCCGAGTTCGGCAATGTGTATGCCACTATAATATTTTTTAACTTCTTTTTTCATTTCTATGGTGTTCCTCACCTTCTTTACCATAGGACTGCCACTAGGAGCTTTATTTGGGACCATGGTGGCTTATTTAGCAGTCACACACAATAAACAAGTGCCAAAAACAGTGAATTATTATGAAATGTTTCGTATGACCTCACAGAATATGTTCACTCACCGAGAAACAACACAACACTGACTGAGAATGCGTGTGGGAGGCGACTTTGTGTGCGCACTGGTAATGGACAGTTTCCATACCATTGACAAAAATGGAGGAAATCACTATAACGGAGACAATATTTTGACGAAAAAAGTCGGCAAAAACAGAAATCGGCGATAACAGAGATCGACGGAAAGGGAGGGTCCACTGTATGTGGACACAACTGGAGCTAACTCTTCCACACAACCAATTACAGTTTGTGTCCCACAGGGAAGTGTCCTTGGGCCACTTGTCTTTCTCATTTACATCAACAACCTAACAAATGCATCTCAACTACTCAGACTCATACTATTTGCAGATGACACTACATAGGTCTTCTCTCATCCAAGCCCAGTCATACTAGCCAAAACTGTAAATGCTGAATTACAGAAAATATCTACCTGGATGATGACAAACAAGCTTACTCTTAATATTGACAAAACCTATTTCATTCAGTTTGGAAATAGAGCTACAAATGTTCCACTTAATGATAAATGGATCACCTGTCACAAGACTCACAGAGAGAAAATTTTAACCCTTTCAGGGTTTCGGCCGTACTAGTACGGCTTACATGTCAGGGTCCTTGACGTACTAGTACTCATAAATTCTAGTGCCTTCAAATCTAGTGAGAGAAAACTGGTAGGCCTACATATGAAAGAATGGGTCTATGTGGTCAGTGTGTGCGGATTAAAAAAAGATCCTGCAGCATACAGTGCATAATGAGAAAAAAAAAAACTGACCGTGTTTTTGGAATAAAACAGCGACTTTGCACTGTATTTTCATATGGTATTTATTTTTGTATTCTAGGTTTCCAGGTCTCATTTGATAGAATGGAAGACATATTACAGAAATTGAGATGATTTTGACTGGTTTTACAATGAAAAGTACCTTGAAATTGAGCTCAAAGTAGCAGATATGTTCGATTTTTACCAAAGTTCAAAAGTAAACAAATCATGCTAAGCGTCCAATACACGTCAACTGGCGAGTCTAATATTCTTTCACAAGTGCGCCGATATTATTTATACTATTTCTACACTAATGCAGTAGTCTGCATAACAGTAAATCTTCTATTTTTTGTGAGAATAAAAATTCAAAATGGAAAGCAAAAGAATGTAAGAGGGGTGTGGGGATGTGACTAATGAACAGAGGAAATGTTATTTTAGTGCCAGGAATGTCTTTCTTGCTTATTCTGGACCCTATTTGGAAATTGGCATCTTTTGAAATTTGTGTGAAATTGGCAAAATTGCTAAATTCTGACCATTGTATTGGATAGTTGAAATCGGTAAATGGGTGGTTTCTTGTACTCATTCGATAGAAAAAATGGAGTTCTAGCTAAATAAGTATGATTTTTGTCGACTAGTACACTGGAATTGGCCGAAAATTGGACTCAAAGTGGGCAAAATCGCCAATGCGTAAGCATCGTCGAGACCGTTAACTTCGCGAGAGCATAATTCTGTAAGTTTTCCATCAAATTTCATACTTTTGATGTCATTATGATCGGGAAAAGATTCTCTATCTTTTCATAAGAAATTTTTTTTTTTTTTTTTTTTTTGAAATTTGGGGGACCCTGAGAACAAGTCTCTGAGAGGGCCTGTGGACCCTGAAAGGGTTAAGGAATCCACCTTGACAATAGCCTCAAATTTCAGACACACATACAACAAATTTCCAAGAAAACCTCTAAGACCATAGGCATACTATAAAATATATGGCATTATGTTCCACAACAAGCTCTCCTTGCCCTGTATCACTCACTCATTTACCCCTATCTCACCTACGGAATCTGTGCATGGGGCTCAACAACAATAAATCATCTCGGACCATTAATAACCCAGCAAAATGCTGCACTCAGAATGATAACAAATTCCCACTCCAGGCAGCATACTCCACCAATATTAAAAAATCTAAACTTACTCACTGTACAAGATATCCATACTTGTTACTGTGCCTACTACATACATAGAACCCTAAACTCAAATATAAACCCTCCACACAAACTTCTCCTTACCAATCTTAACAGGACACATGACTATAACACAAGACACAGATCACGCTTTGATGTTCTCTGTTGTCCATCTCACACTATGTAAAAATTCAATGCACATAAAAGGCCCAAAAATCTGGAAATTCATTGCCTGTGAATACCAAAGAAACCACGTCTGTATATCAATTCAAGACTCTTGTTAACCCTTTGACTGTCGCAGCCGTATATATATGTCTTACGAGGTACCGTGTTTGACGTATATATACTCATAAATTCTAGCGGTTTCAAATCAAGAAGGAGAAAGCTGGTAGGCCCGCATGTGAGAGAATGGGTAGGTGTGCACAATATAAAAAAAATCCTGGAGCACGCAGTGCATAATGAGAAAAAAAAAACTCAGACCGTTTTTTTTAATTAAAATGCTGACTTTGTGATCTATTTTCGTTTAGTATATATGGCTATATTCTCGTTTTCTTGGTCTCATTTGATAGAATGGAAAACATATTATAGAAATAGAGGTGATTTTGATTGATTTTACTATAAAAAAAAAACCTGAAAATGGAGTTCAAAGTAGGAGAAATGTTTGATTTTTGCCAATGTTCAAAAGTAAACAAATGATGTCATTGTCCAGTAAATGTCCAACTAGCCATTCTAATATGCAGTCATGAATGGGTTGACATTATTTATACAATTATTACAATATTGCAGTAGTCTGCATAACAGTAAATATTCTATTTTTTGTTTGAATAAAAATTCAAAATAGAAAGCAAGAGTAATATCAGAGGGGCCTGGAGACATGACTGATGAACAAAGAAAATGTTATTATGTTATTTTAGAGCCAGGAATGTCTGCATTGTTCATTCTGGACCTTATTTTGAAATTGTTATATTTTTTAATTTTCATGAAATTGGCAAAATTGCAAATTTCTGACCACGTTATTGGGTAGTTGAAATTGGTAAATGGGCAGTTTCTTGTACTCAATCGATAGAAAAAACGGAATTCTAAAGAAATAGCTATGAGTTTGGTCGACTGGAACAACGGAATTAGCCGAAAATAGGGCTCAAAGTGGGCGAAATCGCCGATTTGTAAATATCGCCGAAGTCACTAACTTCGCGAGAGCGTAATTCCGTCAGTTTTCCATCAAATTTCGTTTTTTTGGTGTCATTACAATCGGGAAAAGATTCTCTATCATTTTATAGGAAAAAATATTTTTTTTTTTTAAATTTTGTGACACCAGGAGACACCTCAGGATTGGGGGTTGCGACAGTCAAGGGGTTAAAAACCACCTACTCACCCAAAACTAAACACACAGTACTTAACTTTACCTACAAAGTTAACAAATTACTTTCCACTGCCTCAAAATAACATTACTCACTGTGTTATTCCCCTAGCCTCGGAACCCCATAAATAAATGATCTAAGAACAATAAATTCTCATATTTAACCTAATGCAAATGTTGAATAACTTATATTTCGTAGATGTATAACCCAGTTGTATAATTAGTGGAACCTTATCAAACTATGCTTTTATAGCATTACCTAATAAAATAATCCATTCTCTTATATTCATTGTAACTTATCTCATGACCATATGAATTGTTATTGCCTTATTAATTTTAAGTTAATTTTAAGTTTGCTCAAAATGCTCTGCATACAAAGCGGTGTTTGGCATGTACACCCAACTATTATATTCCTTTGTACTACCACGTATCATGTCAAAATAAAAATTATTATTGTTGTTATTTACAGTGGACCCCCGCATACCGTCGGCATCATATAACGTTCAATCCGCATACCGCTCGCTTTTATCGCAAAAATTTTGCCTCACATACCGATCAAAAACCCGCTCACCGCTGTTCGTCCGAGACGCATCCAATGTGCGCCCTTAGCCAGCCTCACATGTGCCGCCGGTGGCATTGTTTACCAGCCAGCCTCCGGGGTAACATCCAAGCATACAATCGGAACATTTCGTATTATTACAGTGTTTTTGGTGATTTTATCTGCAAAATAAGTGACCATGGGCCCCAAGAAAGCTTCTAGTGCCAACCCTACAGCAATAAGGGTGAGAATTACTATAGAGATGAAGAAAGAGATCATTGATAAGTATGAAAGTGGAGTGCGTGTCGCCGACCTGGCCAGGTTGTACAAGAAACCCAAATCAACCATCGCTACTATTGTGGGCAACAGAAAGGCAATCAAGGAAGCTGTTCTTGCCAAAGGTTTAACTGTGTTTTCGAAACAGAGATCGCAAGTGATGGAAGATGTGAGAGACTCTTATTGGTGTGGATAAATGAAAAACAGCTAGCAGGAGATAGCGTCTCTCAAGCGATCATAAGCGAAAAGGCTAGGAAGTTGCATGAGGATTTAATTAAAAAAATGCCTGCAACTAGTGATGATGTGAGTGAATTTAAGGCCAGCAAAGGTTGGTTTGAGAGATTTAAGAAGCGTAGTGGCATACATAGTGTGATAAGGCACGGTGAGGCTGCCAGTTCGGACCACAAAGCAGCTGAAAAATATGTGCAGGAATTCAAGGAGTACATAGACAGTGAAGGACTGAAACCTGAACAAGTGTTTAATTGTGATGAAACAGGCCTGTTTTGGAAGAAAATGCCAAGCAGGACCTACATTACTCAGGAGGAAAAGGCACTCCCAGGACATAAGCCTATGAAAGACAGGCTTACTTAGTTGATGTGTTCCAATGCTACTGGTGATTGCAAAGTGAAGCCTTTATTAGTGTATCACTCTGAAACTCCCAGACCGTTCAGGCAAAAGAATGTCCTCAAGGAGAATTTGTGTGTGCTGTGGAGGGCAAACAGTAAGGCATGGGTCACTAGGGACTTTTTCTATGACTGGTTACACCATGCATTTGCCCCCAATGTGAAAGATTACCTAACTGAAAAGAAATTAAAACTTAAGTGCCTCCTGGTGTTAGACAATGCCCCTGGTCATCCTACAGACGTGGCAGAGCGACTTTATGGGGACATGAAATTCATTAAGGTGAAGTTTTTGCCTCCTAATACCACTCCTCTCCTGCAGCCCATGGACCAGCAGGTTATTGCAAACTTCAAAAAACTGTACACAAAAGCTCTGTTTGAAAGGTGCTTTGTAGTGACCTCAGAAACTCAACTGAGTCTAAGAGAGTTTTGGAGAGAGCACTTTAATATCCTCAATTGTGTAAACCTTATAGGTAAGGCTTGGGAGGGAGTGACTAAGAAGACCTTGAACTCTGCTTGGAAGAAACTGTGGCCAGAATGTGTAGACAAAAGGGATTTTGAAGGGTTTGAGGCTAACCCTGAGAGGATTATGCCAGTTGAGGAATCCATTGTGGCATTGGGAAAGTCCATGGGGTTGGAGGTTAGTGGGGATGATGTGGAAGAGTTGGTGGAGGAGGACAATGAAGAACTAACCACTGATGAGCTGATAGATCAACTTCAACAGCAAGAGGCCAGACCTGAGGAAACTGGTTCGAAGGAGGGGAGAGAGAGAAATTGAAGAAATTGCCTACTACAAATATTAAGGAAATCTGTGCAAAGTGGCTTGAAGTGCAAACCTTCATGGATGAAAATCACCCTCACACAGCTATTGCAAGCCGTGCTGGTGACTATTACACTGACAATGTTGTGAAACACTTTAGGAAAGTCATAAAGGAACGAGAGGTACAGGCCACTATGGACAGATATGTTGTGCGAAAGAAGTCCAGTGACTCTGAAGCTGGTCCTAGTGGCATTAAAAGAAAAAGGGAAGTAACCCCAGAAAAGGACTCGACACCTCAAGTCTTAATGGAAGGGGATTCCCCTTCTAAACACTAACACTCTCTCTCCCCTCCTCCCATCCCATCAATCATCACCAGATCTTCAATAAAAGTAAGTGTCATGTAATTGTGCATGCCTTTTTCAGTTTGTGTGTATTAAAATTAACATTTCATGTGGTAAAATTTTTTTTTTCATACTTTTGGGTGTCTTGCACGAATTAATTTGATTTCCATTATTTCTTATGGGGAAAATTCATTCGCATACCGATCATTTCGCATAACAATGAGCCCTCTTGCACGGATTAAAGTCGCTATGCGGGGGTCCACTGTACATTGTTTATGTCATATTAGATGAATTTTGATAGATAAATAAGCCATAGAGTTGATATTAGTGAAATATTAAGTATTCTGTTGTGCCTCCTGAGAGCCGGAAAGGATTAATTGCATTTCAATTAATTTAAATGAGGAAAATTGACTCGGCATATGAGCACATCGGGATACGAGCAAGGTCATGGAATGGATTAAACTCTTAAGTAGAGGTTCCACTGTATTGTAGCAATTGCATAAACAATATCAGCGCAGTCATGAATGCATATTAGACCCACCAGTTGGACGTGTATTGGACGAGTGACATGATTTGTTTACTTCTGAATATCAGAAAAATCATATTTTCGCTACTATGAGCTCAATTTCACACTAGTTTCAGCCCTGAAACCAATCAAAATCATCTCTAAGTCTGTAATATATCTTCCGTTCTATCAAATGAGACCAAGAAACCAAGAAAACAACTATAAAAACCATATGAAAATACCCACAAAGTCGGTTTTAAACTAAAAACACTCACAGAATTTGGCAGACTGGAATAATATAATTGGCCTATAATGGGAGTCAAAGTGGATAAAAATCGCCGATGGGTAAGTATCGCTGATGCAGCAAAATTCTCGAGAGCATAATTTCATCAATTTCCATTAAATTTTGTACTTTTTGTTTTATTATCTTCAGAAAAACATTCTCTACCATTTCATAAGAATTTTTTTTTTTTTTTGGGGGGGGGGGGGAATTTTCGGACCCCGTGGACAAGTTTCAGATCGGGGGTCTGGACCCTGAAAGGGTTAAACTCTTTCAATGTCCTGTAAGTAGATCTACGTTATTGACACCAGTCTCTTATGTAGATCTGTGTTTTCCGCTCAGCTCAGATAACCTGTGAGCAGCAAATTTTCACCTAGACATAAAAGAATGAGTCTATGTGGTGAGTGTACACAGTATAAAAAAACAACCTGCCCCACATGCTACATGATTGGAAAAGCAAATCTCTGGACCTTGTACTTGACGTATGGACTTTGTGGTGTTTTCTAAAATGTTTTTTTTAGATTTATTGGCTGTTTCTTAGTATTATTTTATAAAACAGAAGACATGCTACTGAAATTATGATAATTCAGGAATAAAAGTAGCTTGAAATTGGTCTCAAAGAAGCAGAAATATTAAATTTTTGATGATTTTCCTGAGGACAGGTAAGCCCGCCCCCCCAGGTCATTCTGCTTAATGGGTTTTTCTAGGTCTGTGTGGCATGCAAAGAGTACATAACCTTTATTTGGCGCATGTACACGCCCTCATTCACAGACTATCTCCCCCAACCAGCGAACCAGGTAACTGAGGGTTGACGATGGGGCCCCGTCGTTCAACCAGTAACCAGGTTCCAGCCAATAAGAAGATGGTTTTGGCAATCGCAGAGGTTATGTGGGTACCACTCTCCTGTCTGCCCTTGTCATTCCCATTCTAGAGCTGGTTGAAGCATGGTCTGCTCTCTAGTGGCTTCTATTCTGCCTTGATTACCGTGGAGTGCACTAATACCTATCACTGTACATGGTGTATATAGTGTACATACTGCAGTCCTAAATTGAAGGATAATATAAGTCAAAACTTTTCTGCTGTGTTTAATTTGCTTCCTTTACACCCAGGATAACAGGCCATTTGGAATCCTGGGTTGTAATAGTCTGATTCAATTATTAAGGAACTGTACACCATGACCAACCATTCTTGGATATATTTTATTATCTAAGAAATAGGGTAAATCTTTAATTTTTTGTGATGATGCATTCAAAAAGCAGGGCAGGTGTAACATAGGAGAGGCTGGCAGGGCAGGTGTAACATAGGAGAGGCTGGCAGGGCAGGTGTAACATAGGAGAGGCTGGCAGGGCAGGTGTAACATAGGAGAGGCTGGCAGGGCAGGTGTAACATAGGAGAGGCTGGCAGGGCAGATGTAACATAGGAGAGGCTGGCAGGGCAGGTGTAACATAGGAGAGGCTGGCAGGGCAGGTGTAACATAGGAGAGGCTGGCAGGGCAGGTGTAACATAGGAGAGGCTGGCAGGGCAGGTGTAACATAGGATAGGCTGGCAGGGCAGGTGTAACATAGGAGAGGCTGGCAGGGCAGGTGTAACATAGGAGAGGCTGGCAGGGCAGGTGTAACATAGGAGAGGCTGGCAGGGCAGGTGTAACATAGGAGAGGCTGGCAGGGCAGGTGTAACATAGGAGAGGCTGGCAGGGCAGGTGTAACATAGGGAGGGCTGGCAGGGCAGATGTAACATAGGAGAGGCTGGCAGGGCAGGTGTAACATAGGAGAGGCTGGCAGGGCAGGTGTAACATAGGAGAGGCTGGCAGGGCAGGTGTAACATAGGAGAGGCTGGCAGGGCAGGTGTAACATAGGATAGGCTGGCAGGGCAGGTGTAACATAGGAGAGGCTGGCAGGGCAGGTGTAACATAGGAGAGGCTGGCAGGGCAGGTGTAACATAGGAGAGGCTGGCAGGGCAGGTGTAACATAGGAGAGGCTGGCAGGGCAGGTGTAACATAGGAGAGGCTGGCAGGGCAGGTGTAACATAGGAGAGGCTGGCAGGGCAGGTGTAACATAGGAGAGGCTGGCAGGGCAGGTGTAACATAGGAGAGGCTGGCAGGGCAGGTGTAACATAGGAGAGGCTGGCAGGGCAGGTGTAACATGGGAGAGGCTGGCAGGGCAGGTGTAACATAGGAGAGGCTGGCAGGGCATGTTGTAACATAGGAGAGGCTGGCAGGGCAGTTGTAACATAGGAGAGGCTGGCAGGGCAGTTGTAACATAGGAGAGGCTGGCAGGGCAGGTGTAACATAGGAGAGGCTGGCAGGGCAGGTGTAACATAGGAGAGGCTGGCAGGGCAGGTGTAACATGGGAGAGGCTGGCAGGGCAGGTGTAACATAGGAGAGGCTGGCAGGGCAGGTGTAACATAGGAGAGGCTGGCAGGGCAGGTGTAACATGGGAGAGGCTGGCAGGGCAGTTGTAACATAGGAGAGGCTGGCAGGGCAGTTGTAACATAGGAGAGGCTGGCAGGGCAGGTGTAACATAGGAGAGGCTGGCAGGGCAGGTGTAACATAGGAGAGGCTGGCAGGGCAGGTGTAACATAGGAGAGGCTGGCAGGGCAGGTGTAACATGGGAGAGGCTGGCAGGGCAGGTGTAACATAGGAGAGGCTGGCAGGGCAGGTGTAACATGGGAGAGGCTGGCAGGGCAGGTGTAACATGGGAGAGGCTGGCAGGGCAGGTGTAACAGAAGAAATGTTGCTTTAGTGGCTGGAATGTCTACAGTTTTTATGTTGATTTTTTTTTAATTGTAATTCTTTTAATTTTGTGTAAAATTGGTAAAATTAGCAACTTCAGTGCACTTAACAGGGTAGTTTTCATAATGGAATAGGCAGTTTCATTTGTCTAACAGACAGATAGGAAAACATATTAGCAAAATAACTAAGAATTTGGTCTACTTGAGTAATAGAATTGGCTAAAAATAGGACTCAAAGTGGGCAAAATTGCCAATGCATAAATTAACTTTGCACCTAAGTAATTCCGTAAGTTTCCTATCAAATTTCATCTATGGTATCAATAAATTAAAAAAAAAAAAAAAAAAGATTCTCTCCCATTTTAGAAAAAATTTCTTTAGAAAAATGTCAACACTGTCAGGACTTTTAACCCTTTGACGGTCGACAGGCCCTCTCAGAGACTCGTTCTCAGGGTTGGCCAAATTTAAAAAAAAAAATAATTTTTTCTTATGAAAAGACAGAGAATCTTTTCCTGATCATAATGACACCAAAAGTATGAAATTTGATGGAAAACTTACGAAATTATGCTCACACAAAGTTAGCGGTCTCGGCGATGTTTACGCATCGGTAATTTTGCCCACTTTGAGCCCCATTTTTGGCCAATTCCACTGTACTAGTCGACAAAAAACATGAATATTTTGTTAGAGCTCCATTTTTTCTATCGAATGAGTGCAAGAAACCACCCATTTACCAATTTCAACTATCCAGTACAGTGGTCAGAATTTAGCAATTTTGCCAATTTCACAAAAATTTCAAAAGATGCCAATTTCCGAATAGGGTCCAGAATAAACAAGACATTCCTGGCACTAAAATGACATTTCCTCTGGTCATTAGTCACGTCTCAAGGCCCCTCTTACATTCTTTTGCTTTCCACTTTAAATTTTTATTCTCGCAATAAATAGAAGATTTACTGTTATGCAGACTACTGCATTAGTGTAAAAAATGGTATAAATAATATTGGCACACTTGCAAAAGAAAATTAGACTCACCAGTTGACGTGTATTGGACGCTTGGCATTTGTTTACTTTTGAACTTTGGTAAAAATCGAACATTTCTGCTACTTTGAGCTCAATTTCAAGGTACTTTTCATTGTAACACCAGTCAAAATCATCTCAATTTCTGTAATATGTCTTCCATTCTATAAAATGAGACCAAGAAAACTAGAATACAACAATAAATACCATACGAAAACACAGTGCAAAGTCGCTGTTTTAAACCAAAAACACGGTCAAAGTTTTTTTTTTCTCATTATGCACTGTGTGCTGCAGGATTTTTTTTATACTGTGCACACTGACCACATAGACCCATTCTTTCATATGTAGGCCTACCAGCTTTCTCCCACTAGATTTGAGGGCGCTAGAATTTAGGCGTACTAGTACGTCAAAAACCCTGGGTCGTAAGCCGTACTAGTAGGGCCAAAACCCTCAACGGGTTAATACCGCTGCTTCCAAGAGTCAAGGACTTAATAAACACTAACAGCACCATTTTATTGCAATACTATTGTATTAACTTGATAATTAACTTTTTAACAGAATTCATCTATAGTACATATTTGTGAGACAGAGTTGTGGTTGTTTCCTCTACCTTCTATAGTACATATTTGTGAGACAGAGTTGTGGTTGCTTCCTCTACCTTCTATAGTACATATTTGTGAGACAGAGTTTGTGGTTGCTTCCTCTACCTTCTATACTACATATTTGTGAGAGTTGTGGTTGCTTCCTCTACCTTCTATAGTACATATTTGTGAGACAGAGTTGTGGTTGCTTCCTCTACCTTCTATAGTACATATTTGTGAGAGTTGTGGTTGCTTCCTCTACCTTCTATAGTACATATTTGTGCGAGTTGTGGTTGCTTCCTCTACCTTCTATAGTACATATTTGTGAGAGTTGTGGTTGCTTCCTCTACCTTCTATAGTACATATTTGTGAGAGTTGTGGTTGCTTCCTCTACCTTCTATAGTACATATTTGTGAGACAGAGTTGTGGTTGCTTCCTCTACCTTCTATAGTACATATTTGTGAGACAGAGTTGTGGATGCTTCCTCTACCTTCTATAGTACATATTTGTGAGAGTTGTGGTTGCTTCCTCTACCTTCTATAGTACATATTTGTGAGAGTTGTGGTTGCTTCCTCTACCTTCTATAGTACATATTTGTGAGACCAGAGTTTGTGGTTGCTTCCTCTACCTTCTATAGTACATATTTGTGAGAGTGTGGTTGCTTCCTCTACCTTTATAGTACATATTTGTGTGAGACAGAGTTGTGGTTGCTTCCTCTACCTTCTATAGTACATATTTGTGAGACAGAGTTGTGGTTGCTTCCTCTACCTTCTATAGTACATATTTGTGAGAGTTGTGGTTGCTTCCTCTACCTTCTATAGTACATATTTGTGAGACAGAGTTGTGGTTGCTTCCTCTACCTTCTATAGTATAATTTTGTGAGAGTTGTGGTTGCTTCCTCTACCTTCTATTAGTACATATTTGTGAGAGTTGTGGTTGCTTCCTCTACCTTCTATAGTACATATTTGTGAGAGTTGTGGTTGCTTCCTCTACCTTCTATAGTACATATTTGTGAGAGTTGTGGTTGCTTCCTCTACCTTCTATAGTACATATTTGTGAGAGTTGTGGTTGCTTCCTCTACCTTCTATAGTACATATTTGTGAGAGTTGTGGTTGCTTCCTCTACCTTCTATAGTACATATTTGTGAGAGTTGTGGTTGCTTCCTCTACCTTCTATAGTACATATTTGTGAGACAGAGTTGTGGTTGCTTCCTCTACCTTCTATAGTACATATTTGTGAGACAGAGTTGTGGTTGCTTCCTCTACCTTCTATAGTACATATTTGTGAGACAGAGTTTTTGGTTGCTTCCTCTACCTTCTATAGTACATATTTGTGAGAGTTGTGGTTGCTTCCTCTACCTTCTATAGTACATATTTGTGAGACAGAGTTGTGGTTGCTTCCTCTACCTTCTATAGTACATATTTGTGAGACAGAGTTGTGGTTGCTTCCTCTACCTTCTATAGTACATATTTGTGAGACAGAGTTTTTGGTTGCTTCCTCTACCTTCTATAGTACAAAATTTGTGAGAGTTGTGGTTGCTTCCTCTACCTTCTATAGTACATATTTGTGAGACAGAGTTGTGGTTGCTTCCTCTACCTTCTATAGTACATATTTGTGAGACAGAGTTGTGGTTGCTTCCTCTACCTTCTATAGTACATATTTGTGAGAGTTGTGGTTGCTTCCTCTACCTTCTATAGTACATATTTGTGAGACAGAGTTGTGGTTGCTTCCTCTACCTTCTATAGTACATATTTGTGAGACAGAGTTGTGGTTGCTTCCTCTACCTTCTATAGTACATATTTGTGGAGTTGTGGTTGCTTCCTCTACCTTCTATAGTACATATTTGTGAGACAGAGTTGTGGTTGCTTCCTCTACCTTCTATGGTAGTAATGGTACTGGTGATGTGTGGTAGTAGTGGTGTGTGGTAGTGTGTGGTGTGTGGTTGTGGTGGTAGTGCGTGGTGGTAGTGTGTGGTGGTGGTAGTGTGTGGTGGTGGTAGTGTGTGGTGGTGGTGGTGGTGGTGGTGTGTGGTAGTGTGTGGTGGTTGTAGTGTGGTGGTGGTAGTGTGTGGTGGTGGTAGTGTGTGGTGGTGGTGTGTGGTGGTGGTAGTGTGTGGTGGTGGTAGTGTGTGGTGGTGGTTTGTGTGTGGTGGTGGTAGTGTGTGGTGGTGGTAGTGTGTGGTGGTGGTAGTGTGTGGTGGTGGTAGTGTGTGGTGGTGGTAGTGTGTGGTGGTGGTGGTGGTAGTGTGTGTGGTGGGTGGTGGTGGTGTGTGGTAGTGTGTGGTGGTGGTGTGTGGTGGTGGTGTGTGGTGGTGGTGTGTGGTAGTGTGTGGTGGTTGTAGTGTGGTGGTGGTAGTGTGTGGTGGTGGTGGTAGTGCGTGGTGGTGGTAGTGTGTGTGGATGGTGGTGGTGGGTGTGGTGGTGGTAGTGTGTGTAGTGTGTGGTGGTTGTAGTGTGGTGGTGGTAGTGTGTGGTGGTGGTGGTGGTTTGTGCGTGGTGGTGGTAGTGTGTGGGGTGGTGGTGGTGGTGTGTGGTTGTGTGGGGTCATGTGTGATGGTTATAGTGTGTGGTGGTGGTAGTGTGTGGTGGTGGTGTGTGTAGTGTGTGGTGGTGGTGGTGGTGTGTGGTGGTGGTTTGTGTGGGGGTTGTGTGTGTTGGGTGTGGGGGTTTGTTGTGGTGGTTGGTGTGGTGGTGGTGTGGTGGTGGTGGGGGTTGTGTGGTTTGGGTTTTGTGGTGGTGGGTGTGTGGTGTGGTGTGTGGTGGTGTGGGTGGTGTGGTGTGGGTGTGGTGGTGGTGGTGGTGGTTTGTGGTGGTGGTTTTGTGGTGTGGTTGTGGTGGTGGTTTGGGTGGTGGTGTGTGGTTGTGGTAGTGTGGGTGTGGTGTGGTGGGTGTGGTGGTGTGGTGTGTGTGTGTGGGTGTTGGTGGTGTGATGTTTTTAGGTGTGGTGGGGTGGTGTGGGGTGTTGGTGTGGTGGGGTGTGTGTGGTGGTGGTGGGTGTGTGGTTGTGGTGGTGGTGTGTGGTGGTGTGTTGGTGGTGTGTGGGGGTGGTGGTGGTGGTGTGTGGGGGTGGTGTGTGGTGGTGGTGTGTGGTGTTGAGTGTGTGGTGGTGGTGTGTGTGGTGGTGGTGTTTGTGTGTGGTGTGTGTGGGTGGTGTGGGGTGGTGGGGTGGTGGTTGTAGGGGGTGGTGGTGGTGGGGGTGGTTGGGGTGTGGGGAGTGGGGGTGGGGGTTTGGTGTGGGGTTGGTGGTGGTTGTGTGGTGGTTGGTGTGGTGGGGGGTGGTGGTGGGGGTTTGGTGTGTGGTGGGTGTGGTGTGTGGTGGTTGGTGGTGGGTGTGGTGGTGGTGTGGTGGTGTGGGGTGGTGGGGGTGGTGGTTGTGTGGTGGTGGTGGTGTGTGGTGGGTGGGGGATGTGTGGTGTGTGGTGGTGGTGGTGGTGGGGTGTGGGTGGTGGGTGGTGGTGTGGTGGTGTGGTGGTGGTGGTGGGGTTTGGTGGTTGTGGTGGTGTGGTGGTGGTTGTGGTGGTGGTGTGGTGGTGTGGTTGGTTGTGGTGGTGGGTGGTGGTGGTGTTGGTGGGGGTTTGGTGGTGGTGGGGGTGTGGTGGTGGTGGTGTGGTGGTTGGTGGTGGTGGGGGTGTGTGGTGGTGGGGGTTTGTGGTGTGTGGGGGGGTTGTGTGGGTGGTGGTTGTGTGGGTGGTGGTGGTGTGGTGGGTGGTTTTGGGGTGGTGGTGGTGGTGGGGTGGTGGTGGTGGTGTGTGGTGGTGGTGGTGGTGGTGTGGGGTGGTGGTTGGTGTGGTGGTTTGGTGGGTGTGGTGGTGGTTGGGGGTGGTGGTGGTGTGGTGGTGGTGGTGGTGGTGTTGGTGGTTGTGGTGGTGGGGTGGTGTGTGGTGGTGGTGGTGGTGGTGTGGTGGTGTGGTGGTGTTGGTGGTGGTGTGGTGGTGTGGTGGTGGTGGTGGGGGTGGTGGTGGTGGGTTGGTGTTGGTGGTTTTGTGGGGTGGTGGTGTGTTTTGTGGTGTGGTGGTGGTGTGGTGGTGGTGTGGTGGTGGGTGGTGGTGTGGTGGTGGTGGGTGGTGGTGGTGGTGTGGTGGGGGTTTGGTGTGTGGTGGGGGGTGGTGTGGTTGGTGGTGGGGTTTGTGGTGGTGTTGGTGGTGGTGGTGGTGTGTGGTGGTGGTGGTGTGGTGGTGGTGGGTTGTGGTGGTGGGGGTGGTGGTGGTGGTGGTGTGGTGGTGTGGTGGTGTGGTGGTGGTGGGGGTGGTGGTGGTGGGGGTGGTGGTGGTGGGGGGTGGTGGTGGTGGTGTGGGGGTGGGTGGTGGGGGGTTGGTGGTGGTGTGGTGGTGGTGGTGTGGTGTGTGGTGGTGGGGTGGGGGGGTGGGGGTGGTGGTTGGGGGGTTGGTGGTGGTGGGGGGGTTGGGTGTGGTGGTGGTGGTGTGGGGTGGTGGGGGGGTGTGGTGGTGGGGTGGTGGTGGTGGTGGGGGGTGGTGGTGTGGGGGTTTGGGGTGGTGGTGGTGGTGTGGTGGTGGTGGTGTGGTGGTGGTGGTGTGGTGGTGGTGGTGTGGTGGTGGTGGTGTGGTGGTGGTGGTGTGGTGGTGGTGGTGTGGTGGTGGTGGTGGTGGTGGTGGTGGTGGTGGTGGTGGTGGTGTGGTGGTGGTGGTGTGGTGGTGGTGGTGTGGTGGTGGTGGTGTGGTGGTGGTGGTGGTGGTGGGGGTTTGTGGTGGTGGTGGTGTGGTGGTGGTGGTGTGGGGGGTGGTGGTGTGGTGGTGGGGGTGGGTGGTGGTGGTGTGGTGTGGTGGTGTGGGGGTTTGGTGTGGTGGTGGTGGTGTGGTGGTTGGTGGTGGGGGTGGTGGTGGTGGTGTGTGGTGGTGGTGGTGTGTGGTGGTGGTGTGGTGGTTGGTGGTGTGGTGGTGGTGGGTGGGGGGGTGGGTGGTGAGTGGTTGGTGGTGGGGGGTGGTGTGGTGGTGGTGGTGTGGTGGTGGGGGTGTGGTGGTTGGTGGTGGGGGTTTGGTGTGGGGGTGGTTGGTGGTGGTGGTGGGGTGGTGGTGGTGGTGTGGTGGTGGTGGGTTGGTGGTGGTGGTGTTGTGGTGGTGGTGTGGTGGTGGGGTGTTGGTGGTGGTTTGGTGGTGTGGGGTTGGGGGTTTGGTGGTGGTGGGTTGGTGGTGGTTGGTGGTGGGTGTGGTGGTGGTGGTGTGGTGGTGGTGGTGTGGTGGTGGTTGGTGTTGGGGTGTGTGGTTGGTGGGGTTTGGTTGGTGTGGTGGTGGTGGTGGGTGGTGGTGGTGTGGTGGTGGTTGTGGTGGGGGTGGGGGTGTGGTGGTGGTGTGTGGTGTGGTGGTGTGGTGGTGGTGGTTGTGGTGGTGGTGGTGGGGTGGTGGTGGTGGTTGGTGTGGTGGTGGTGCTGGTGGTGTGTGGTGGTGGTGGTGTGTGTGGTGGTGGTGTGGTGGTGTGGGGGTTTGGTGGTGTGGTGGGTGGTGGTGGTGGTGGTGGTGGGTGGTGGTGGTGGTGGTGGTGGTGTGGTGGTGGTGGTGGTGGGGTGGTGGTTGGTGGTGGTGTGGTGGTGGGTGGTGGTGTGTGGTGGTGGTGTGGTGTTTGGTGGTGGTGGGTGGTGGGGGGGGTTGTGGTGGTGGTGTGGTGGGGTTTGGTGGGGGTGGTGGTGGTGGTGTGGTGGTGGGTGGTGGTGTGGTGGTGGGGTGTGGTGGTGGTGGTGGTGTTGTGGTGGTGGTGGTTGTGGTGGTGGTGGTTTTTGGTGGTGGTGGGGGGTGGTGGTGGGTGGGTGGTGGTGGTGTGGGTGGTGGGGGTGGGTGGTGGTGGTGTGGTGGTGGTTGGTGTGGTGGTGGTGGTTTTGGTGGTGGTGGTTGTGGTGGTGGGGGTTTGGTTTTGGTGGTGTGGTTGGTGGTGGTGGTGGTGGTGGTGGTGGGTGGGGGTAGGTGGTGGTGGTGGGTGGTGGTGGTGTGGGTTGGTGGTGTGGTGGTGGTGGTGTGGTGGTGGTAGTGTGGTGGTGGTGGTGTGGTGGTGGTGGTGGTGGTGTGGTGGTGTGGTGTGGTGGTGTGTGGTGGTGGTGGTGTGAGTGGTGGTGAGTGTGGTGGTGGTGGTGTGGTGGTGGTGGTGTGGTTGTGGTGTGTGGTGGTGGTGGATGTGGTGGTGAGTGGTGTGTGGTGGTGGGTGGTGGTGTGGTGGTGTGGTGGTGGTGGTGTGATGGTGGTGGTGTGGTGGTGTGGTGGTGGGGTGGTGTGGTGGGGGTGGTGTGGTGGTGGTGGTGTGGTGGTGGTGGTGTGGTGGTGTGGTTGGTGGTGGGGTGTGTGGTGGTGGTGTGTGCAGGGCCGGATTACCGCATAGGCAAACTAGGCATTTGCCTAGGGCCCCGCGCATTTGGGGGCCCCGCGGTCCAAGGGGTTCAGGGGCTCATCCAAGACTGCGCACATGGTGCAAGTGCAACGGGGTCCCTACCTAAAAAGTTCAAGTGTTTGGAGAGTAAAATTGATTTTTAAAAATTAATCAAAACAAAAATAAATAATGAAATAAAATAAAATAAAAATAAATAAACCTAACCATAGATGGCAACACTCAACACGCCTTTGTTTACATCAGAACAGCTGTGTTTTCCCACTAATGGGCGAGTATGGGAGATTCCTCTCCAATTTTCTGTAGTAATTACACGTTATCTAGACTTGTACTGTATCTCAGAAACCTTCCCTAATGTTGACATAGTGTATCGCCTTTACCTAACACTTCCAGCTACTAACTGTGAAAGAGAACATTCATTTTCTGTTTTGAAAAGAGTGAAAAACCAGCTCCGTTCAACAATGAGCCAAGACAAATTGTGTAACCTAGCCTTGTTGACCATTGAGTCTGATCTAACAAGAAATATTGATTTTCAGAATATAATTGATGATTTTGCCAATATGAAATCCAGAAACAAATTTATTTAAGAAGTGCCTGTGAATATAAACAATTCTTTACTTTCTTGAGTTCATATGATTTGATAGTCTTATGCATGATGCAATGATAACAATAATGGTCAGTGATTTATAAAGGGAATAATAGTGCTGTAGTGGTTATGCTGAATATAATAGGTACATGATGTCACTACTTTAATAGCCTAATCTAGTAATACTATGCTGTCTTGAGTTTATTCTCTTTAAAATGCATGATTTAACCCTTTGACTGTTTTCGACGTATAAATACGTCTTACGAGCCAATGTTTCTGACGTATATATACTCAATAATTCTAGCGGCTTCAAATCAAGTGGGAGAAAGCTGGTAGGCCCACATGTGAGAGAATGGGTCTGTGTGGTCAGTGTGCACCACATAAAAAAATATCCTGCAGCACACATTGCGTAATGAGAAAAAAAAACTCAGATCGTTTTTTTGGAATAAAATGCCGACTTTGAGGTGTATTTTCGTATAGTATTTATCGTTGTATTCGCGTTTTCATGGTCTTAGGTGATAAAATGGAAAACATATTACAGAAATAGAGGTGATTTTTCATTACTTTGACAATGAAAACGACCTTGAAACTGAGCTCAAAGTAGCGGAAATGTTCGTTTTTTTACAATGTTGGAGTAAATAAATCACACCACATGTACAATACACGTCAACTGGGGAGTCTAATATTCTTTCACTAGTGCACTGATATTATTTATACCATTTTTACAATAATGCAGTAGTCTGCATAAGAGTAAATTTTGTATTTTTTTTGTATGAATAAAAAATCAAAATAGAAAGCAATAATAATATAAGAGTGGCGTAGAAATGTGACTAATGAACAGAGCATATGTTATTTTAGTGCCACGAATGTCTACCTTGTTTATTCTGGACCCTATTTTTGAATTGGCATCTTTTTTAGTTTGCGTGAAATTGGCCAAATTGCCAATTTCTGACCACCATATTGGGTAGTCCAAATTAGTAAATGGGAGGTTTCTTGTACTCAGCTGATAGATAAAATGGAGTTCTAAAGAAATAGCTACGAGTTTGGTCAACTGGAACAATGGAATTGGCTGAAAATAGGGCTCAAAGTCGGCGAAATCGCCGATACGCATATGTCGCCGAGACCGCTAACTTTGCGGGAGCATAATTCCATGAGTTTTCGACCAAATTTCGAACTTTTGGCGTCATTACCATCGGGAAAAGATTCTCTATCATTTCATAAGAAAAAATAATTTTTTTTTTTTAAAAATTGAGCGACATAGAATGACAGTTTCAGAGAGGGGCCTGAAACAGTCAAAGGGTTAACAAGATAGTTATAATGGCTGTTGGTAAATGGTTTTGGTTGTCTTGATGTACTTTCCCTATTAAATTTAATCTAAATAGCCAGAATGTATTTAATTAGACCTTAAACAGGCTCACACCAACCCCCCCCCCTAAGCTGGAAGGGGTCGCTTCGCTTACCTGTAACTCAAAGGGGCCCCGCCAATCTGAATAGCCTAGGGCCCGGAGACTTCTTAATCTGGCCTTGGGTGTGTGGTGGTGTGTGGTGGTGGTGTGTGGTGGTGTGTGGTGGTTGTGTGGTGGTGTGTGTGGTGGTGGTGGGGTGTGGTGTGGTGGTGTGTTTGGTGGTGGTGTGTGGTGGTGGTGTGTGGTGGGTGGTGTGGGGGTGGTGGGGGTTGTGTGGTGGTGGTGTGTGGTGGGTGGTTGGTGGGGTTTGGGGGTGGTTGTGGTGTGTGTGGGGTGGTGGTGGGTGTGTGGTGGTGTGTGGTGGTGGTGTGTGGTGGTGGTGTGTGTGGTGGTGGTGGTGTGGTGGTGGTGGTGTGGGGTGGGGGTGGTGTGTGGTGGTGGTGTGTGGTGGTGGTGGTGTGTGTGGTGGTGGTGGTGGTGGTGGGGGTGGTGTGTTGTGGTGGTGGTGGGGGTGGTGGTGGTGGTGTGTGGTGGTGGGGTGGTGGTGGTGGTGGTGGTGGTGTGTGGTGGTGGTGGGTTGTGGGGGTGGTGGTGGTGGTGGTGGTGGTGGTGGTGTGTGGTGGTGGTGGTGGTGTGGTGGTGGTGTGGGGGTGGTGTGTGGTGGTGGTGTGGTGGTGGTGGTGGGTGGTGGTGGTGGGTGGTGGTGGTGTGTGGTGGTGTGTGGTGGTGGTGGTGTTTGGTGGTGTTTGGTGGTGGTGTGTGGGGGTGGTGTGTAGGGGTGGTGTGTAGGGGTGGTGTGTAGGGGTGGTGTGTAGGGGTGGTGGGTAGGGGTGGTGGGGAGGTGGGTGTGGGGTGGTGTAGGATGGTGTGGGGGTTTGGGTGGGGGGTGGTGTGTGGGGGTGGTGTGTGGGGGGTTGGTGGTGGGGGTGGTGGTGGGGGGTGGGTGGGTGGGGGTGGGGGTGGTGGGTGGGGTGGTGGGTGGGGGTGGTGGGGAGGTGGGGGGTGGGGTGGTGGGGTGGGGGTGGTGGGAGGTGGGTTTTTGGGGTGTGGGGGTGGTGGTGGGGTTTGTGTGGGGGGGTGGTGTGTGGGGGTGGTGTTTTGTGGGGGGTGTGTGGGGGGGTGTGTGGGGGTTTGGTGTGTGGGGGTGGTGTGTGTGGGGGTGGTGTGTGGGGGTGGTGTGTGGGGGTGGTGTGGGGGTGGGTGTGGGGGGGTTGGTGTGGGGGGTGGTGTGTGGGGGTGTGGGGTGGGGGGGTGTGGGGGGTGGGTGGGGGGGTGGGGGTGGTGGTGGGGGTGGTGTGTGGGGGTGGTGTATGGGTGGTGTGTGGTGGTGGTGGCGGTGTTGTACAATAAGTTTACACCCTTTGTTCTTATTCCCCACTACAGCGAGTTACTGTGTAGGCCTAGTTCCTAAGGTTCCCTCCAGAGGTGAGGCATTGAAGGCCCATGCGACCATGCCTCTCTCTCTCCTCAACCATTGTTCCCTCTGACAGCATGTTCCCCCCCTCTTCCAGGACAGGTTTCTGGCTACTCTATACATAAATATCTCTCTGCCTGTGTAACTTATGCTTTCCCATTAAACACACAACTAGTCCATCTACGTTTGTCTTGACCTCACGTGCTACCCTACCATACTACCAGAATGAGGAAGAAACAAATAAAATAGTGTGGGTGTGGGTCTGGTGGTGCTTGTGACTATGGCAGTGTTGGCAACAGCAGTGGTATGTGTGGTAGTGGTTGCTGATATTGCTTGCTACATGCTTCTACAGGGCCACTCTCTCTCCACTGGGACTGGGCTGCTGGGGGTACTGACTGCTGGTACACCCTCCAGGAATACATGTGCATATCAACAAGTAATAGAAACCAGAATTTAAGATAAAATTGCTTCTTGACTTTTTAGCCTATCTTCATTTTTTTCTTTTGAGGTCCAAAACTATAATCTTATTTTTCCCTTATGTGCTTAACAAATATTTTGGTTAATGATCATTTTAATAAAGCCTTGCTATTCAGAAACTTAACCAGTGCATTATGTACCTGAGGATCTATTGTATATTAAGTCTTACAATTATATTACTACTGTCATTATTATGACATAATTTGATGCAAAACAGTTCATGCAGATATTATGCGAGGAACTAGACTGCTGACATCATGCCACAACAACCACTAAAGGGCTACACAACCCAAATATTTTTGTGCACATCACATTTAGTAGCGTAAGCAGAGTTAAAGATTCTCTAATAAAAAGAAAATATGTACAGGTCTCCCTCCACATTTGCGAGGTTTAGGGGATCAAGAACCTCGCGAATGTTGAAAAATCGTGAATGTTTGGTACCCAAATATTATATTGTAGGGAAATATAATAATAGCACTTACTTAGCCTAGCAATACTGCTTCCTTAACCAATTGAACCATGAACAATCATTGTACTAGTGCAAGCCCTTTGGTAAAGAAGGTGAGAAAGATTATAGAATTCAAGAAAGAACTTGTAGTAGAGTACCAGAGTGGAGGAAGAGAGAGGGGTGAATGTGCCTTCTTCACTGATTCAGTGATTCTGCGATATGTATGATACTAAAGCAGCATGAGTGAATAAAGGCTATAGCACCAGCCAGCAACAAAGTGTAGCAGTAACCCTTTCAGGGTCCGCGCCGTAGATCTACAGCTTTACCTTCAGGGTCCAAACCGTAGATCTACGCCAAAATTCTAGCGGTGTCAAATTTAGCGTGAAAAGGCTGGTAGGTCTACATGTGAGAGAATGGATCTGCATGGTGTGTGTGTGTGTACCATCAACAAAAATTCTAGGCACCCACATAGCATTGTGGGAACACTGGCTCAGTTACCTTTGTTCACCATGCCTCATCGCAAGGCAGCTCTCCTCTCCCTTTCTGATAGTTCTGACTCTGATGGAAGTGGAAATGAAGATGAATTCTATGACTTTGATCAGTTAGTGAGCGAAAGGAATGACCAGGATATCGATAATAGTGCAGAAAACCCTGACGATCCCGATCCTCAACCTTCTACCTCTGGTGTGGGCATGCCTCAGTCACGGTCAGTTGTACCTCATCGCAAAAGGAAACTATTATTTTCGCTTGGCCAGGCCTCTGACTTCAGTAATGATGATGATAGTGATGTGGATTGTGATTTTTATTGCTCTTGACGATCATTCAAATAGTGATAGGTAGGAAACATTCAATAGTGAAGTGTCGGTATATACACTGCCACATGCGCTTGGGTAGTGTTCCCTATGCAGTGCCCAGGGGGCGGAGTACATCCTGTGGCCCTACACCAGGAATACAGTGAAAATGAGGATGATGTGGCTACACAGGTATCAGTAGGTGGTGGTAGTGGTGATGGTAGTGCCACGGCAGGGACCCACGCTGTTGACTCCTCAGTTCAAGGACAAAGCGGAGCATCAGCCACCAGCCCACCACAACTACCAGCACAACCAGCTTATGATGTCCAGTATCCACCAGCAAATCGTATCTGGGATTGGCAGCAAAATCCCAATTTTGTTCCCAAGCTCCACCAGTTTGATGACTCTCAAAGTGGAATTCTACCAACTTGTCCCCTTGGAACCACGGCCAATGAACTGGAATTCTTTGAACTATTCTTTGACCAGCCCTTGATGGAAACTATTGTCAGGAAAAGTAACAAGTATTTTGAGTACACCATGGCAAATACGATGATATCACCACAGTCAAGACATCATCGGTGGAAAGAGACAACTATTGCAGAAATGTATTTGCTTCTTGCAACAATAATGCTTATGCCTCATGTCTATAAGCATAATATAAAATCATACTGGTCCACAGATCTGCTAATATCTACCCCGGCCTTCAGTGAAATCATCCCAGTGAACAGGTTCATCTTACTGTTACATATGTTGCACTTCTCTGACAAAACCAGGCCTGACAGAAGTGACAGATTATACAAGATTAGAAATGTTTTTATGTATCTGAAACAAAAGTTCAACATGTACTTTTATCCATTCAAGAATCTTGTACTTGACGAGTCTTTGATTATGTTCAAAGGTAGACTGTCGTTCAAACAGTATATACCGAGCAAGAGGAAACGCTTTGGAATAAAACTGTTGGTATTCTGTGACTGTGACAGTGGCCTGGTATTGGATATTATTGTATACACGGGAAGTAAAACATTGAAAGATACCAGGATGTTATTGGGTGTTGCAACCCCCTGAATGGGTTACAATGTACATGATGTATATTATTATGTATATAATGTATATTACCTTTTCATGTAATTTTATATTGCTCATATTTGCGATAATAGCTAAATCGTGAATATATTGCTTTATATTATTATTTGTCTTAGTTACTTTTGTTAGGTAGGATGTAACATATTATGTGCTCATAGTTCAAGTCTTGATTGTCTAACTACTGTAATTATCGCTCTTTGCTCGTTACTCTGCCAGCTCCTGTTACTGGGCAGCAACTGTCCACGGAGCTATCACGTGATAGAGGGGGGTGTTCACACCTCGCCTGAAGTATTCAGTCTGGTCTAGACTCGCTTGGTGGTTGCACGTATTCTAGACAAGACGAGCCTAAATCTCCCTTATTGGCCCTTGTTGGAAGATCGTCTCTTTCTTATTATTGTTGTTAGTTCTGGAGAGACTGTTCACAGAACACTGTATAGACTTAGTGATTTTCGATGTTGTATTGAGGTTGTGTGTCGCATAGACACTCTAAGCAACTCAGGTCCTGAGCTGTAGCTTCTGACCTAATTTGTACTGGTATCTGTGTATTGTCACAGTCGGGGATTTTCTTATGCTGAACTTAGATTCAGTAGTATGGGAGTTTTGTGACTTTTGTGGAGGATCTCCTGATGGTCCCTACTTAGTGTCGTTATATTATCTCCTTGATCCTGATTGTGTCGCAGTTGCTTGTTATATTGCTATTGGGCTTAGCATTCTTTTTATTGTTCAAGCAGACTGTTCTGATTCCCAGACGGTCAAGAACTTAGTTTATGAGAGGAATTTGTCAGTCATTTGTTTAAGTCTAGTCGAGTTGTGAGACATAGCGAACTACTTAGAGCACTTACACACAAACTTCTACATATTTGTAATATCTTATTAAATGTTAATGTACCAGACGTTACTTAAGAATTATAAATGTGATATGTGCTTTCAGTACAATAATACTGTATACGAGAGAAGTGATTATTCTTATTTTGTTGATATTGATTTAATTTAATTTGATATACGCCTAGACAATGATTAATAAATTTATTAAATTTTAATTTCTCTAGTTAGTAGCCTACCAGTTGTAATCCTGAAGCACTAATAATTCTTATTGAATTCTAATGGATAATTGGACAAGGATACTGACTAATTGTTACGAAAACCCAGTAACAGGCTGGATGCTAGAAGGGCAGTCCTTTCTAGTATTCACTGGAGATCTCTTAAGCTTTTTAGAATCGCGTTTTTTGTAACACTGGATATCTCAGGTGACGTAGTGAGAAGCATGATGGCACCTTATCTTGGTAAGGGGCATACATTATATACTGATAACTGGTACACAAGCCCTTTACTCAGTGATTTCTTGCAAGTGAATGTGTGTGGCACAGTGCGTTCTAATCGTAAACATATGCCCAGGTTCAACGCAGGCACTCGTGGTGATGAGGTGCAGGTGTTTACTGCCAATGACATCATGGCATTACGATGCCATGACAAACGAGATGTCACATTGTTGACAACTATTCACCCTAACGAAATGCAAGACAGTGGCAAAGCTGATAGAGTGACTAATGAACGTATTCGAAAACCAGTGACAGTGATTGATTATACACAAAACATGTTTTTGGTTGACAAATGTGATATGCAGATTGGCTTTGTTGATTGTGTTCGTATGAGTTACAAGTGGTACATGAAACTTTTCTTCCATCTCATGGACATTTCAATGCCCAGTGCATATAATATGTACCAAGTGAAGACTGGCAACAGACCACTGTATGGTGAATTTTGTTTGTCTGTTGTCAGACAACTCATAATGAAGTACCAGGAAACAACACCTGCTATACAAAACTGTCCTCAAACTCCTAAGGATATACCCAAGAGTTTGAGGAGGGAAGGTGATCATTTCATTATACAGCTTCCTGCAACTAGGAAGAAATTTGCTAAGAAGAGATGTGTTGTCTGTGCACAAACAAAACAACGGCAACAAAGATACAAAGACACTCGGTTTATGTGTGAGGAATGTAAGGTACCTCTGTGCATGGTGTCTTGTTTCAAGGAGTGCCACAAGCTGCAGCAGTTCTAAAACCATGTCCAGTGATTGTACATATGTAATGAACAGACTAGTGTTTCCCTACTTGACCACATCTGGACCAACACCATGTCCCGTTTAAAATCAGGCATAATTACAGATAATACCACAGACCACTACCCTACTTTCCTCATAACAACTCTTGGTAAAATACCCCAAGACACTACTAAAGTCACCTTCAGACTTCACAATGAGGCAGCCATTAATAACTTCACAACAGCAGTAACAAACATTGACTGGCACACTGAGCTACAAATCTATACAGATATTGACAAATGTTTTAATAATTTTCTAAAAAAGACCCAATACCTTTATAACAAGCACTGCCCTAAAAAAACTAAACAGATGACAGCTAAGAGACTGAACAGTCCCTGGCTAACAACCAGCATTCTCAAATCCATAAATACAAAACACCGATATGAAAAACAGTACAGAATGGGTCACATAACCAGAGACCAAACAAAACGGTTACTCGTCAATCCTAACCAGCCTGATAAGAAGGGCAAAAAAATTGTATTATGAGAACAGATTATCCAACTTACGAGGTGATATAAAAAAGACCTGGAAGACCCTATCAGAAATTCTGGGAACCCAAAAAAATATCACGACATAGCGAAAT
>NC_069401.1:1160225-1183226 GCF_026875155.1 Cherax quadricarinatus
ACTTTCACCATCATTCCTCCTCACTGTTTTTCAAAGGGTGCTTTACACTACAGTTTTAAACTGAAAACATTAACACCCTCCTTCAAGTGCAGGCACTGTACCCCCCTCTAGGACCAAGTCCGGCTCCCGGTTTTCCCCTAAACCCCTTCAAAAATGTTATTTTGCCAACTCCAACAGCACGTCAAGTATTAAAAACCATTTGTTCCACACTCCTATCAAACACGCTCACGATGCCTGTTGGAAGTCCAAGCCCCTGCACAAAAAAACCTCCTTTACCCCCCCCCTCCAACCCTTCCTAGGCCGCCCCCTACCCCGCCTCCTTAACTACAGATGATACCTCTTAAAAGTCATCGTTTGGGCCCCATTCTCTCACTGCCGAACCCCTCAAACCCTTCCTCAGCCCTCTGGACAACATTTTTTTGGTAATCCCGCCCCTCCTCCTAATTCCAAACTAGAATTTTGCATTATATTCACACCACACTTTGCCTCAACATGACATCCCCACTGCCCCCGCCTTCTCCTCGCTGCAACATTCATCACCCCCTTCAACCCTATAAGACGTTGGTAAAACATACCTCATACTTTCCCCTCTTTCCCTCCAAGGAAAAAGTTCTTTGTCCCCACAGACCCAAGGCCCACCACTCTTTTTTCCCTCATCAATTCATGATTCACCTCACTCAAGACCCCCCGCTAAAACACCCCTCCCAAATATCTGAATGTTCACCCCCCTTCCCCTATCTCCCCTCCAATTGTATTAAATCTTTCATCACCAAATCTTTTTGTTATCCTCAAAACCCTTTATTTTTCCTTTTATTCCCCTTTAAATTTTCTTTTTGCACCCCTCCCAAATTCACCCACCAATCTCTGCAACTTCCTTCAAATCTCCCAAAGCACGGTCATCAGCAAAGAGCAGCTGTACAACTCCCATTTTGGGTTGTGATTTTATCTTTAACTCCACCCCTTTTCCCAAGCCCCTCCATTTATTTCTCTTAAAACCCCATCTATAAATATATTAAAAAAACCACGGTAATCACACACCTTGTCAAAGGCAACTTTTACGGGAAAAAAAATTTCCCCTTTTTCCTACAACTCTAACTTGGCCTCACTATCCCCGAAAAAACTCTTCACTGCTTTCATAACCTCCCTCCTACACCTACACTGAAACTCCACATTGCCCCCCTTCCACCCGCTACGCCTTTCCAAATCCAAAAATCCACAAAGACCTTTTTAGCCTTATCTAAATACTTTTCACTATATGTTTCACTGTAAACACCGGGTCCACACACCCCCTACCTTTCCTAAAGCCTCCTTGTTCACTGCTATCCTATTCCCCTCTTACTTTAAATTCTTTCAATTAAAAAACCTACCTACCTTTACCAGTACACTAAACAGACTTACCCCCTTAAAAATTTTTGCACTTCTTTTACCCCTTTCCTTTATACAAAAGGAACTATGCTGCCTCCCCAAAACCCTAGTACCTCCCCTTTTCCCAACTTTATTAAAAAATTGCACCAAACCCCCCAAAACAAAATTCCCCCACCTGTTTTTTAAATTTATCTTTATCCCATCAACCCCGGCTCCCTTTACCCCCTTTCATTTTACCTACGCCTCACGAACCCCCCCAACCAAAATGGCTTTCCCTCACTCCTCAAATGTTATTCCCCCTTGCCCTATCACGAAATCACAGTTCCCTACTTCATAACATTTAAAAATTTCCCTCAAAATTTTCCCTTCCATCTCCCATCCCTCAAACTCTCCTTTTTAATAACTCTCCTCCCCTATTTTTAACTGAAAAAACCCATTTGTTCTCTGGGCTTTCTTAACTTTTTAATCTCACTCCAAAACTTTTTTTTATTTTCAAACAAATTTTTGATAAACCCACCCCTCTTCATTTGCTCTCTTTTACATTGCTTCACCACTCCTTAATTTCTCTTTTTCCCAAAACTTTTTCCCCCCTTTTGCATCATTCTACTTTGTAAAAACTTCCTATGCTAACTTTTTCTCCCTTACTACTCCTTTACATCACTTTTCCCCCAATCGCCCTCTTCCCTCCTGCCCCCATTTCCCCTGAACCCACAAACTTCTGCTGAACACTCTAACACTACATTTTAAACCTACCCTCCCCTCGACCCATTCCCCTATGCTCTCATTACCCCATCTATCCCCAAACTGTTTTTTCTTACCCAAAAACTGCCCCTTTTTTTTGTTTTTAAACCCTTCCCTCTCTCTTCCCTGATGCTTCTATCTCCTTGTATCCCATCCCCTTTTACCTCAGTGTACTACAACTGAAAGTGATCTAAATAATCTGGGCCCCCTTATAAACAGTACACCTAATCACCAACAGTCTTTTATCTACCAATACATAAAAAAACAAACTACGTCATTTCGCCCTCATATATCGTGTATACTTATTTATCCTTTTTTTTAAAAAATTAAAAAAACCCTTAACAAACCCCTTTCATAAAATTAAATCAAAGGCCCCATTACATTTACACTGGCCCCCCAAACTTACCTACCACACCCTCTCAAAAAGTTTCTCCTACTTTGCATTCAAGTCCCCACCCAATTACTCCTTCATTGGGTTCAAAGGCTCCTATACATTCACTTACATCCCCAAAATCTCTCTCTCCCCTCCATTCCTCCTTCTCCAGGTGCATACACCTTTTAGCCCCCATTTCTCCACCCAAACCCTTTACTTTAACCCCCCCCATAATTCTTGAATTTACACTTCATTTCTTTTCTCCTTCCAAAACTGTCATTTAACATTATGACCCCCCCTTTGCTCAAAACCTCCTCAGATACCCCCAAATTTAATCCCTTTTTTTTCCCCCCCCACTGAAACTCTCCTCCCCCCCTTCACTTTGTTTCGCTTAGGCCGGAAACCAACTTCTTTTCTTTTAAAAACATCAGAAATCATCTTTTTTCTTGTCATCCCACTACACCCACGCACTTTAAGAAACCCCAGTTTTTAAAATTTTTTTCTTCTTCTTTTTTTTAGTAATTGTAACAGGAAAGGGTTACCCCCATTGCTCCCGGCATTTGGGTCGCCTCATACGAAGCATGGTTTAAAAGGGGAGGAAAGATTTTTTCCATTTCCCCCAGGACAATAGAAGAATAAAAAAGAACGAGCTTTTAAAAAGGAAAAAACCCAAATGTATGTATATATATATATCATGGGGTGTCTGTAAAGTGTGCCCAAAGGTAAGTAGGAGTAGCAAGATACCCTGTTATTTAGCTGTTTAGAGACAGAAAAAAACCCGCAAACCTACCCTCATGCAAAACGTTACAGGTTTTTTTCACAGTCATCTGGGAGGGCGGTAGTACTTCCCCGGGTGGTTTCTGTCTACCAACCTAAACCTACATGTATGTAGACTTCCCGCCCCTAAAGCAAATTTCTTCTGTTTCACCCGCCCGCCCGCCTCTCCCATTTACAAAACCTTCCCTGCCCGCCTCTCCCCTGTTACATCCCCGCCACCTCCAAGTTACATCTCCCGCCCGCCCCTTCCCCCTGTTTAACCTCCCCGCCACCTCTCCTAGTTACACCTCCCCGCCAGCCTCTCCTATGTTACACCCGCCCCGCCAGCCCCTCCCATGTTCACCTGCCCTGCCCGCCTCTCCTATGTTACACCTGCCCCGCCCGCCTCTCCTATGTTTCAACTGCCCTGCCACCTCTCCCATTTACAATTTTCCTGCCCCGCCCTCCCTGTTACACCTCCCTGCCGCCTCTCCTATGTTTCACCTCCCGCCACCTCTCCTATTTACACCTGCCCTGCCAGTCTCCCAGTTAACTGCCCGCCAGCCTCTCCCATGTTACACCCGCCCTGCCAGCCTTCCTATGTTAAAACTCCCCGCCAGCCTTCCCATGTTACAACTGCCCTGCCAGCCCCTCCATGTTAAATGCCCTGCCAAACCTCTCCTATTTAAAGCCCCCGCCAGCCCCTCCATGTTACAAATGCCCTGCCCGCCCTCCCCTGTTAACCTGCCCTGCCACCTCTCCTATGTTTCCCCCGCCAGCCCCTCCTATGTTACACCTGCCCGCCCGCCCCTTTCCCATGTTACACCCGCCCCTGCCACCCCCTTTCCCATTACACCTGCCTGCCAGCCTCTCCTAGTTACACCCGCCCTGCCACCTCCCTAGTTACACCTCCCTGCCAGCCTCTCCTTGTTTCACCCCCTGCCCGCCTCTCCTATTTTAACCCGCCCGCCAGCTCTCCTTGTTCACCGCCCCGCCAGCCTACCATGTTCACCCGCCCTGCCACCCTCCCATGTTTTTAACCGCCCGCCAGCCCCCTCCTTGTTACACCCCCCTGCCACCTTCCCATGTTCACCTGCCCTGCCAGCCCTCTATGTTACACCTGCCCCGCCAGCCCCTTCCCATGTTAAACCCCCGCCCGCCCGCCTCTCTATTTCACCTGCCCCCCCAGCCTCTCCCATGTTACACCTGCCCTGCTTTTTGAAAGCATCATCACAAAAAATTAAAGATTTTTCCCTATTTCTTAGATAAAAAAATTATCCAAGAAGGTTGGGCATGGGGTACAGTTTTCCCTTTAAAAATTGAATCAGACTATTACAACCCCGGGTTCCAAAAAGGGGTGTTATCCTGGGGGTAAAGGAAGCAAATTAAACACAGCAGAAAAGTTTTTTTATTTATTATCCTTCAATTTAGGACGCAGTATTACACTATATCCCATGTACAGTGAAGGTATTAGTGATCCCCGGTAAAAAGGCAAAAGGAAGCCCCTAGAGAGCAGACCCTGCTTAACCCGCTCTAGAAGGGGAAAGACAAAGGGAGACGGGGAGTGGTACCCCCCAAAAACCCCTGCGATTGCCAAAAAACCCTTTCTTATTTGGGTGGAACCTGGTTTGGTTGAACGACGGGGCCCACGTCAACCCTCATTTCCTGGTTCGCTGTTTGGGGGGGGATGTCGTAATGAGGGCGTGTACATGCCCAAATAAAGATTATGTACCTTTGCATCCCCACAGACCCCAGAAAAAACCCCTAAGCAGAATGACCTGGGGGGGCGGGGTTACCTGTCCTAGGGAAAAACATTTAAAAAAATTTAATATTTTTGCTTCTTTGAACCAAATTTTAAGCTACTTTTTTTTCCGAATTATAAAATTTCAGTAGCATGTCTTCTGTTTTATAAAAAATACTAAAACAGCCAATAAATCTAAAAAAAAAAATTTTAGAAAACACCACAAAGTCCCTACGTCAAGTACAAGGTCCAAATTTGCTTTTAATCATGAGCATGTGGGGGGAGGTTGTTTTTTTATATGTTACACTCACCAATAGACCCTTCTTTTATGTCTAGGTGAAAATTTTCTGCTCACAGGTTTTCTGAGTGAGCGGAAAACACAGATTACATAAGAGACTGGTGTCAATAAGAGATCTACTTAAAAGGGGCATTGAAAGAGTTTAACCCTTTTAGGGGCCAGCCCCGATCTGAAACTTTTCCAGGGTCCGAAAAAATTCCCCCCCCCCCCCAAAAAAAAAAAAATTCTTAGAAAGGGTTAGAAAAGTTTTCTGAAGTAATAAAACAAAAAGTACAAAAATTTAATGGAAATTTAGAAATTATGCCCGGAATTTTTCTGCATCAGGTACTTACCCATCGGGGTTTTTTCACTTGACTCCCTTATAGGCCATTATATTATTTCCCGTCTGCCAAAATTCGTGGTGTTTTTTGTTTAAAAAACCCACTTTGTGGGGATTTTCATTGGTTTTTATAGTTTTTTCTTGGTTTCTTTGGTATTTGATAGAAAAGATATATTACAGACTTTGAGATGATTTTTGGGTTTTAGGGGTGAAACAGTGTGAAATTTAGCCCTAGTACGAAAATATGATTTTTCTGATATTCGAATAAACAAATCATGTACTCGTCCAATACAGCCCCTGGTGGGTCTAATATGATTCATGACTGCCTGTATTGTTTATTTCAATTGCTAAATACAGTGGAACCCCTACTTAAGATTTAATCCATTCCATACCTTCTCTATCCCCTTGCTCAATGCCGAGTCAATTTTCTCATTTTTAAAATTTAATTTAAATGCAATTAACCCTTTTTGGCTCTCCCGGGGGCCAACAAATCTTAAAATTTCACTAATTCAACTCTATGGCTTTTTTTCTATCAAAATTTATCTAATATACATAAAAAATGTACAGTGGACCCCCGCATAGCGCTTTTTTCCTGCAAGAGGGGTCTTGTTTTGCGAAATGATCGGGTTTCGAATGAATTTTTTCCCCCTAAAAAATAATGGAAATCAAATTAATTCGTTCAAGACACCCAAAAGAGAAAAAAAAAATTTTACCACATGAAATGTTATTTTTAAAAAACAAACTGAAAAACATGCACAATTACAGAACTTCTTTTATTTAAGATTGTGATGATTGATGGGATGGGGGAGGGGGAAAAGAGAGTGTTAGGTTTAGAAGGGGAATCCCCTTCCCTTAAACTTGAGGTGTCAGTCCTTTTTTTTGGGGGGGGACTTCCCTTTTCTTTTAAAGCCATGGGCCAGCTTCAGGTCACGGACTTCTTCGCACAACTATTTCCCATATGGCCTGTACCTTTCCGTTCCTTTTGACTTTCCAAAAGGGTTTCCCAAAATTGTCAGTGTAATAGTCACCAGCCCGGGTTGCAATAGCTGTGTGAGGGGGATTTTCATCCATGAAGGTTTGCACTTCAAGCCACTTTGGCACAGATTTCCTTAATATTTGTAGTAGGCAATTTCTTCAATTTCTCTCTCCCCTCCTTCGAACCAGTTTCCTCAGGTCTGGCCTCTTGCTGTTGAAGTTGATCTATCAGCTCATCAGTGGTTAGTTCTTCATTGTCCTCCTCCACCAACTCTTCCACATCATCCCCACTAACCTCCAACCCCATGGACTTTCCCAATGCCACAATGGATTCTCAACTGGCATAATCCTCTCAGGGTTAGCCTCAAACCCTTCAAAATCCCTTTTGTCTACACATTCTGGCCACAGTTTCTTCCAAGCAGAGTTCAAGGTCTTCTTAGTCACTCCCTCCCAAGCCTTACCTATAAGGTTTACACAATTGAGGATATTAAAGTGCTCTCTCCAAAACTCTCTTAGACTCAGTTGAGTTTCTGAGGTCACTACAAAGCACCTTTCAAACAGAGCTTTTGTGTACAGTTTTTTGAAGTTTGCAATAACCTGCTGTGGTCCATGGGCTGCAGGAGAGGAGTGGTATTAGGAGGCAAAAACTTCACCTTAATGAATTTCATGTCCCATAAAGTCGCTCTGCCACGTCTGTAGGATGACCAGGGGCATTGTCTAACACCAGGAGCACTTAAGTTTTAATTTCTTTTCAGTTAGGTAATCTTTCACATTGGGGGCAAATGCATGGTGTAACCAGTCATAGAAAAAAGTCCCTAGTGACCCATGCCTTACTGTTTGCCCTCCACAGCACACACAAATTCTCCTTGAGGACATTCTTTTGCCTGAACGGTCTGGGAGTTTCAGAGTGATACACTAATAAAGGCTTCACTTTGCAATCACCAGTAGCATTGGAACACATCAACTAAGTAAGCCTGTCTTTCATAGGCTTATGTCCTGGGAGTGCCTTTTCCTCCTGAGTAATGTAGGTCCTGCTTGGCATTTTTTTTCCAAAACAGGCCTGTTTCATCACAATTAAACACTTGTTCAGGTTTCAGTCCTTCACTGTCTATGTACTCCTTGAATTCCTGCACATATTTTTCAGCTGCTTTGTGGTCCGAACTGGCAGCCTCACCGTGCCTTATCACACTATGTATGCCACTACGCTCTTAAATCTCTCAAACCAACCTTTGCTGGCCTTAAATTCACTCACATCATCACTAGTTGCAGGCATTTTTTTAATTAAATCCTCATGCAACTTCCTAGCCTTTTCGCTTATGATCGCTTGAGAGACGCTATCTCCTGCTAGCTGTTTTTCATTTATCCACACCAATAAGAGTCTCTCAACATCTTCCATCACTTGCGATCTCTGTTTCGAAAACACAGTTAAACCTTTGGCAAGAACAGCTTCCTTGATTGCCTTTCTGTTGCCCACAATAGTAGCGATGGTTGATTTGGGTTTCTTGTACAACCTGGCCAGGTCGGCGACACGCACTCCACTTTCATACTTATCAATGATCCTTTCATCATCTCTATAGTATTCTCACCCTTATTGCTGTAGGGTTGGCACTAGAAGCTTTCTTGGGGCCCATGGTCACTTATTTTGCAGATAAAATCACCAAAAACACTGTAATAATACGAAATGTTCCGATTGTATGCTTGGATGTTACCCCGGAGGCTGGCTGGTAACAATGCCACCGGCGGCACATGTGAGGCTGGCTAAGGGCGCACATTGGATGCGTCTCGGACGAAACAGCGGTGAGCGGGTTTTTGATCGGTATGTGAGGCAAAATTTTTGCGATAAAACCCCGGGGAAAAGGGGTTTGAACGTTTATGTTTGCCGAGGGGGTTTTGCGGGGGTCCACTGTAAATAAAACAATAAAAAATTTTTTAATTTTGACTTTATACGGGGTAGTAAAAAGGAATTTTAATAGTTGGGTGTACATGCCAAACACCGCTTTGTTTTGCAGACATTTTGAGCAAATTTTAAAAATTTAAAAAAAAATTAAGGGGGGAAATAACAATTCTAGGGTTCATGAGATAAGTTACAAGGGAATATAGAGAAGGGATTTTTTTTATTGGGTTTAATGCTTAAAAAAGCTTTAGTTTGAAAAGGGTTTCCCAAACAATTTTATACAATGGTTATCATTTTTCGAAATATAATTTAAATTCAACATTGCATTAGGTTAAATATAAAATTTTTTGTTTTTTTAATCATTTTTTTGGGGGGTTCCAAAGGCGGGGGAAAACACAGGAGTAATTTTTTTTTGGAGGCAGGGGAAAATAAATTTTTTTAAACTTGAGGTAAATTAAGTACTGTGTTTTTTATTTTTTTGGTGAGTAGGGGGTTTTTAAAACCCCTTGACTGCCCAAACCCCCCCCTCCGGTGTCCCCTGGGTCAAAAAATTTTAAAAAAAAAAAAAATATTTTTTCCTAAAAAATTTTTATAGAGAACCCTTTTCCCCCGATTGTAATGACCCCAAAAAAAAAACAAAATTTGAGGGAAAAAAAATGACGGAATTACGTTCTCGGAATTTAGGGGAATTGGGCGATATTTACAAATGGGCGTTTTCCCCGCCTTTTTGGGGCCCTTTTTTCGGCAAAATTCCCGTTTTTTCCAAAGTCGCCCCCAAACCAAAAGCTATTTTTTTAGAATTCCGTTTTTTTCTATCGATTGATTACAAGAAACGCCCATTTCCCATTTAAAACTCCCCCCAAAATTTTAAAACGTGGTCAAAAATTTGCAATTTTGCCAATTTCATGAAAATTAAAAAATATAACAATTTCAAAATAAGGTCCAGAATGAACAATGCAGACATTCCTGGCTCTAAAATAACATAACAACATTTTCTTTGTTCATCAGTCATGTCTCCAGGCCCCTCTGATATTACTCTTGCTTCTTATTTTGAATTTTTATTCAAACAAAAAATAGAATATTTACTGTTATGCAGACTACTGCAATATTGTAATAATTGTATAAATAATGTCAACCCATTCATGACTGCATATTAGAATGGCTAGTTGGACATTTACTGGACAATGACATCATTTGTTTACTTTTGAACATTGGCAAAAATCAAACATTTCCCCTACTTTGAACTCCATTTTCAGGTTTTTTTTTATAGTAAAATCAATCAAAATCACCTCTATTTCTATAATATGTTTTCCATTCTATCAAATGAGACCAAGAAAACGAGAATATAGCCATATATACTAAACGAAAATAGATCACAAAGTCAGCATTTTAATTAAAAAAAACGGTCTGAGTTTTTTTTTTCTCATTATGCACTGCGTGCTCCAGGATTTTTTTTATATTGTGCACACTGACCCATTCTCTCACATGCGGGCCTACCAGCTTTCTCCTTCTTGATTTGAAACCGCTAGAATTTATGAGTATATATACGTCAAACACGGTAACCTCGTAAGACATATATATACGGCTGCGCAGTCAAAGGGTTAACAAGAGTCTTGAATTGATATACAGACGTGGTTTCTTTGGTATTCACAGGCAATGAATTTCCAGATTTTTGGGCCTTTTATGTGCATTGAATTTTTACATAGTGTGAGATGGACAACAGAGAACATCAAAGCGTGATCTGTGTCTTGTGTTATAGTCATGTGTCCTGTTAAGATTGGTAAGGAGAAGTTTGTGTGGAGGGTTTATATTTGAGTTTAGGGTTCTATGTATGTAGTAGGCACAGTAACAAGTATGGATATCTTGTACAGTGAGTAAGTTTAGATTTTTTAATATTGGTGGAGTATGCTGCCTGGAGTGGGAATTTGTTATCATTCTGAGTGCAGCATTTTGCTGGGTTATTAATGGTCCGAGATGATTTATTGTTGTTGAGCCCCATGCACAGATTCCGTAGGTGAGATAGGGGTAAATGAGTGAGTGATACAGGGCAAGGAGAGCTTGTTGTGGAACATAATGCCATATATTTATAGTATGCCTATGGTCTTAGAGGTTTTCTTGGAAATTTGTTGTATGTGTGTCTGAAATTTGAGGCTATTGTCAAGGTGGATTCCTTAACCCTTTCAGGGTCCACAGGCCCTCTCAGAGACTTGTTCTCAGGGTCCCCCAAATTTCAAAAAAAAAAAAAAAAAAAAAAAAATCTTATGAAAAGATAGAGAATCTTTTCCCGATCATAATGACATCAAAAGTATGAAATTTGATGGAAAACTTACAGAATTATGCTCTCGCGAAGTTAACGGTCTCGACGATGCTTACGCATTGGCGATTTTGCCCACTTTGAGTCCAATTTTCGGCCAATTCCAGTGTACTAGTCGACAAAAATCATACTTATTTAGCTAGAACTCCATTTTTTCTATCGAATGAGTACAAGAAACCACCCATTTACCGATTTCAACTATCCAATACAATGGTCAGAATTTAGCAATTTTGCCAATTTCACACAAATTTCAAAAGATGCCAATTTCCAAATAGGGTCCAGAATAAGCAAGAAAGACATTCCTGGCACTAAAATAACATTTCTCTGTTCATTAGTCACATCCCCACAACCCCTCTTACATTCTTTTGCTTTCCATTTTGAATTTTTATTCTCACAAAAATAGAAGATTTACTGTTATGCAGACTACTGCATTAGTGTAGAAATAGTATAAATAATATCGGCGCACTTGTGAAAGAATATTAGACTCGCCAGTTGACGTGTATTGGACGCTTAGCATGATTTGTTTACTTTTGAACTTTGGTAAAAATCGAACATATCTGCTACTTTGAGCTCAATTTCAAGGTACTTTTCATTGTAAAACCAGTCAAAATCATCTCAATTTCTGTATAATGTCTTCCATATCTATCAAATGAGACCTGGAAACCTAGAATACAAAAATAAATACCATATGAAAATACAGTGCAAAGTCGCTGTTTTATTCCAAAAACACGGTCAGTTTTTTTTTTTCTCATTATGCACTGTATGCTGCAGGATCTTTTTTTAATCCGCACACACTGACCACATAGACCCATTCTTTCATATGTAGGCCTACCAGTTTTCTCTCACTAGATTTGAAGGCACTAGAATTTATGAGTACTAGTACGTCAAGGACCCTGACATGTAAGCCGTACTAGTATGGCCGAAACCCTGAAAGGGTTAAAATTTTCTCTCTGTGAGTCTTGTGACAGGTGATCCATTATCATTAAGTGGAACATTTGTAGCTCTATTTCCAAACTGAATGAAATAGGTTTTGTCATATTAAGAGTAAGCTTGTTTGTCATCATCCAGGTAGATATTTTCTGTAATTCAGCATTTACAGTTTTGGCTAGTATGACTGGGCTTGGATGAGAGAAGACCTATGTAGTGTCATCTGCAAATAGTATGAGTCTGAGTAGTTGAGATGCATTTGTTAGGTTGTTGATGTAATGAGAAAGACAAGTGGCCCAAGGACACATTCCCTGTGGGACACAAACTGTAATTGGTTGTGTGGAAGATTAGCCCCTTTGTGCCCACTACAGGGGACCCCCCCCTTTTTGTCGATCTTGTTATCGCCGATTTCTTTTTTTTGCCGACTTTTTTCGTAAAAATTTGTCCCCGTTAAGTGATTTCCTCCATTTTTTAATGGATGGAAACTGTCTTCCCGTGCGACAAAAAAGTCCCCTCCCCACCATTCTCAGTCAGTGTTTTTGTTTGGGGTGAGTGAACATTTTCTGTGAGGTCATCAAAAATTTCATAAAATTTCACTGTTTTTGGCACTTGTTTTTGTGTGTGATGCTAAATAACCACCAGGGTCCCAAAAAAGCCCTAGGGGCAGTCCTATGGTAAAGAAGGTGAGGAAACCTAAAAATGAAAAAAAAAGTTAAAAAATTAAAATGGCATCACATTCCCGAACCGGGGTTGTACGGGAAGGTCCATAACCACAGCCCCATTGTGGCAAAGAGAAAAAAAATCAGGGAAAGCTATGTTGAAAAAGGGGGTGAATGCAAAACAAAACAAGGTCCCAAACTAATTGAAGAAGGGGAGAAATTGTGTTTGGTGGGGATCAGAGAGAAAGAGTAAGAGGAGATAGTGTTTTCCATCAAAAATTTGCAAAAGGGCCCAGGCTTTGCCGTGATCTAAAAGAAACGCCTTTAAAACGGTGTGATGTTGGCGAATTTGGGCCCAGCAAATGGTTTTGAAAAATTCAAAGAACAAAGGGGATACACAGTGTTTTAAGGCATGGGAGTGCAGTTCAGCAAAATGAGGTGAAAAATTCGTGTGAAATTCAAAGTTTTGTAAGGTGAAAAATTCCCAAACCCCCAAACAAGTTTTTAATGGCATTTTCTTCAAACGGGCCCTTTTTTGGGAAAAAAAATACCAAGAGGACTACATCAGAGGAGGAAAAAGCCCCAGGAACCAAGCCTATGAAAAAACAGGTAACACTATGTTGTGTGGTAATGCTAGTGGGGATTTCAGGTGATACCCCATTTTCCACTTGAAAATCCCAGAGGTTCAAAAAAAAACCAATGTCTAAAGAAATAGTTGTGTGTGATGTGGAAAGCTAAAAAAAGCATGGGTCCTGGGGAAATTTTTTCAAAGAGTGGGTCAGTTTTTTTGGCCCAGGGGAAAAAAAATCCCTTGGGAAAAAAATTCCCACTCGGGTGCCCCCGGGTAGGGGCAATGTCCTGCTTATCCCCCGATTGGAAAACAATTGTTTGGGAAAATTCTTGCACCAGTGAATTTCTTCCCTCTAAAACCACTCCTCTCCCCCACCCTGTGGACCAGCAGGTCATTTCAAAACTTCAAAAACTCTTTAAAAAGAATTTTTCAAAAGTGCTTGAAGTGCCCTGGGAATCATGGCCCCTAAGAGGTTCGGGAGGAATCATTTTGCATTTTCCCATTGCATAAGTTTAAAGGTGGGCTTGGGGGGGAGTGACTTCCCAGGACTTTGAACTCTGTTGGAGAAAATTGTGGCCGTTTGGGTGTCCAAGAGAGGAATCTTAAGGGTTTGGGGCTGACCCTAGAAACCCCCATGCCTGTTGTGGAAAGTATTGTTTTTGGTTTGGGGGGTTAGGGCAAAGGGTGTGGAAAAGTTGGGGGAGGGCCCAGGGGCTACCCCTGTAGACGCAAAAAGTTTTATTGGAACAGCCCAAAAGGCCCCAGCGAGGGCTTGCTTCGAGGAGAGGAAAAGGAAGAAGGAGGGGCCTTCATCATTGATTAAGGGCATTTGGCAAAGGGAATGATGTGCAAAGTTTTTTCGAGAAGTAACCCCTGACCAAGATAAAAAAAAACCCTTCTGCAACTGTTTGTAAACAAAACTTGTCCTACTTCAGGGAAATCTTTAAAAAAGTGCCAGAAAAAGAAATTCTTGACGGATGTGTCAACAGGGGTCCATGGGTTCAACTGGTCTGTGGCATTAAAAACGGAAGGGAAGTAAACCCCGAGAGGGGCTTTACCCGAAGTCTTTATGGGGGGGGATTCCCCTTCCAAACAATAACCCCTCCCCTTTTTTTCCTCTCTATCTTCCCCGAAGCCAGCATTAGTCTTTAAAAAAGGGATTTAAATGATTTTAAATTTTTTAAAAGAAAAATTTTTTGTGACTACTTTTGTCGGAAGGAAAAGTATTTTACTTAATTTTTTATGGGAAATATTTTTTTGGGTTTTTGGGGAGTTTTGGAAAAGATTACGTCGATAAGAGGGGGCCCCTGTAATTTTATTATTATTTTTATTTTTATTATTAATTATATTATTATTTTGTTTTAAAGTATTATTATTATTTAAATGGACCCCCCACTTACAAAATTAAATTTTTTTTGGAGACATGTAAAACGAAATTATCGAAATCGAAATTTAATTTCCCCCCTAAGAAATAATGGAAATAAAATTAATCCCTTCCCAAAACCCCCAAAATATAAAAAAAAAAAAAGTTTTTTTTCCCCCTTTTCGTACACACAAAAAGAAGGATACATGCACCATATATATTGTGTAATGAAGAATAAATGACACCTTTATTGCAGAAGTGGTGTTTGAGTGAGGGGAGGGGAGTGGGAGATGGAAGTGTATTAATTTTTGGAAAGGGAATCCCCTTCCAAAACGGACTTTGGGTAGCAAATCCTTTTCGGGTTACTTCCCTTCTTCATTTAATGCCACTGGGAACAACTTGAGAGTCACTGGACCTCTGTCGCACCAAAATTCTGTCCATAGAGCTCTGTACCTCGCGTTCCTTTAAGATTTTCCTAAAGTGGTTAAACAACATTGCCCATTGTAAAAGTCACCAGCACAGCTTGCAATAGCTGTGTCAGGGTGATTTTCTTCCATAAAGATTTGCAGTTTAACCCACTTTGCAAACATTTCCTTAATCTTTGAAGAAGGCAACTTCCTCAATTTCTCTCTCCCCTCCTCTGAAGCAGTTTCCTCAGGTGTGGCCTCTTGCTGTTGCAGATGCTCTTGCAGCTCATCAGTGGTTAGTTCTTCATCGTTGTCCTCCACCAACTCTTCCACATCCTCCCCACTAACCTCCAACCCCATGGACTTCCCCAATGCCACAGTAGATTCCATAACTGGCATAGGCTCCTGAGGGTTAGCTCCAAACCCTCAAAATCCCTCTCTTCTACACATTCTAGCCACAATTGATGAGGATGCTAAAGTGATCTTTCCAAAACTCTCTTAGGTTCAATCGAGTGTCTGAGGTCACTTCAAAGCATTCTTGAAACATTGCTTTAGTGTACAGTTTTTTGAAATTTGAAATGACCTGCTGGTCCATGGGCTAGAGGAGAGAAGTGGTATTAGGAGGCAAGAATTTCGCTTTGATAAAACTCAAGTCCCCTGAAATTTGCTCTGCCAAGTCTGAAGGATGACCAGGAGCATTGTCTAATACCAGGAGGCACTTAAGCTCTAATTTATTTTCCAGGAGGTAATTTTTCACAGTGGGGCCAAACACATGGTAAAACCAGTCATAGAAAAAGTCCCTAGTGACTCATGCCTTACTATTTGCCCTCCACATCACACACAGATTAGCCTTGACAACATTGTTTTTCCTGAACACTATGGGAGTTTCAGAGTGATACACAAGTAGAGGCTTCACTCTGCAGTTACCACTAGCATTACTACACAACATTAAGGTTAGTCTGTCTTTCATAGGCTTGTGTCCTGGCAGTGCTTTTTCCTCCTGTGTAATGTAGGTCTTGTTTGGCATTTTCTTCCAAAACAGGCCTGTTTCGTCACAATTAAACACTTGTTGGGGTTTCAATCCTTCAGCCTCTTATGTACCCCTGGAATTCCTGCACATATTTTTCAGTCGCTGTTTGGTCCGAACTGGCAACCTCGCCATGCCTTATTACACTGTGTATGCCACTACAATTTTTAAATCTCTCAAACCAACCTTTACTGGTCTTATATTCACTCACATCACCACTAGTTGCAGGCACTTTTCTAATTAAATCTCTTGATATCTGTTTTTCGTTTATCCACACCAATAACTCTCTCAACATCTTTGAGTACTTGCGATCTGTGTTTCGTAAAGATATTTGCACCATTCGCAACAACAGCTTCCTTGATTGCCTTTCTGTTGGCCAGGATAGTAGCGATGGTTGACTTGGGTTTGTTGTACAACCTGGCCAGCTCAGAGGCACGCACTCCACTTTCAAACTTATTAATTATCTCTTTCTTCATTTCAGTAGTAATTTTCACCCTTTTTAACACAGGGTTGGCACAAGAAGCATTCTTTGGGCCCCTGGTGGCTTATTTAGCAGTTACAAGCACTAAAAACACTGGAATAATACAAAATGTTCCGAATGTAAACATTGGCACACTAACTGAAGGCAAGCCAGCTGAGGCGCACTCAGGGCCGGATTAAGAAGTCTCCGGGCCCTAGGCTATTCAGATTGGCGGGGCCCCTTTGAGTTACGGGTAAGCGAAGCTACCCCTTCCAGCTTGGGGGGGGGGGGGGGGGTCGGTATGAGCCTGTTTAAGGTCTAATTAAATACATTCTGGCTATTTAGATTAAATTTTATAGGGAAAGTACATCAAGACAACCAAAACCATTTACCAACAGCCATTATAACTAACTTGTTAAATCATGCATTTTAAAGAGAATAAACTCAAGACAGCATAGTATTACTAGATTAGGCTATTAACCCTTTGAGGGTTTTCGTCGTACTAGTACGTCTTACGCGTAGGGGTTTTTGACGTACTAGTACTCATAAATTCTAGCGGCCTCAAATCTAGTGGGAGAAAGCTGGTAGGCCTTCATATGAAAGAATGGGTCTATGTGGTCAGTGTGCACAGTCTAAAAAAAATCCTGCGGCACACAGTGCATAATGAGAAAAAAAAAACTTTGACCATTTTTTTTTAATAAATCAGCGACTTTGCAGTGTATTTTCGTATGGTATTTATTGTTCTATTCTAGTTTTCTTGTCTCATTTTATAGAATGGAAGACATATTACTGAATTGAGATGATTTTGACTGTTTTACAATGAAAGGTGCCTTTAAATTGAGCTCAAATAGCAGAAAAGTTCGATTTTTACCAAAAATTCAAAAGTAAACAAATCGTGCCAAGCGTGCAATACACTCAACTGGTGAGTCTAATATCTTTCACAAGTGCACCAATAATATTTATACCATTTTTTTCACTAATGCAGTAGTCTGCATAACAGTAAATCTTATATTTTTTTGTGAGAATAAAATTCAAAGTGGAAAGCAAAAGAATATAAGAGGGGCCTTGAGACGTGACTAATGATTTAGGGAAATGTCATTTAGTGCCAGGAATGTCTATCTTGTTATTCTGGACCCTTTGGGAAATTGGCATCTTTTGAAATTTTGTGTGAAATTGGCAAAATTGCTAAATTCTGACCACTGTACTGGATAGTTGAATTTATAAATGGTGGTTTCTTGCACCCATTCGATAGAAAAAATGGGGTTCTAGCGAAATATTCTGTTTTTTGTCGACTATTAAAAGTGAAATTGGCCGAAAATGGGGGTCAAAGTGGGCAAAATCGCCGATGCGTAAACATCGCCGAGACCGCTAACTTTGCGAGAGCATAATTCCGTAGTTTTCATTCAAATTTCAAACTTTTGGGGTCGTTTTTGATCGGAAAAAGATTCTTATTTTCATAAGAGAAAATAATTTTTTTTTTTTTTTAAATTTGGCCGACCCTGAGAACGAGTTTCAGAGAGGGCCTGTCGACCCTCAAAGGGTTAAAGTAGTGACATCATGTACCTATTATATTCAGCATAACCACTACAGCACTATTATTCCCTTTATAATCACTGACCATTAATGTTATCATTGCATCATGCATAAGACTATCAAATCATATAAACTCAAGAAAGTAAAGAATTGTTTATATTCACAGGCACTTCTTAAATAAACTTTTTTCTGGATTTCATGTTGGCAAAATCATCAATTATATTCTGAAAATCAAAATTTCTTGTTAGATCAACTCAGTGGGCAACAAGGCTAGGTTACACAATTTGTCTTGGCTCATTGTTGAACGGAGCTGGGGTTTTTCACTTTTTTTCAAAACAGAAAATGAACGTTCTCCTTCACAGTTAGTAGCTGGGAAATGTTTGGTAAAGGGGATACACTATGTCAACATTAGGTTAGGTTTCTGAGATACCTGCATTTCTTAAATGTTTCAAAGCAGCTGAGGGCGCACATTTTTCAGGTGGAGCTTTAATCTATTCATATAACCCAGAAAAATTAACTATTTCTTCAACAAATGTGTCCTGAACATCTGCTGAAAGGTTTGTTGCAACTTTAACGCAGTTTCTCAATTCTGCATCTGGATATAGAAATTTTGAACAGAAATCAAAGTTGTCATTGAGATTCGGGTAAAAAATTTCTTTTTTTTTTCACCAATTCTGTAATCATGAATCAAGAATGACAAGTATGTAGCTGCTTAATTTTTCTCCCTTTGGTAGCAACCAATTCATTGTCTGGCTCTTAAAAAATTGCGTTTCCTCTTCCTTACCGTGTGATCACCCCTAACTGTTCTTTCCCCAGCTTTTTAGCTTTCTCTTAAAAACTTTCAAAAGCTTCTTTCATGCGAAGTGACTACAATTCCCTAAGCCTGCATAGGGGTTTAGCAAAGTAGCCTTTCAATTTCAATTTTCGAAGTTTCTGTTCGGGGCTTTTAACCGTTCCAGTATACAGCCCCAAAGCACACAGAGAAAGGCCCAATTCAAAATTTCCCAAATTTTGTGCAAGGGCTGTTTTGCTTTTAGTTGCTTTTGGGGCTTCACCCTTGCTATTTGGTAAAAGCAGAACTATTCAGCAAGCTGTTTTTCAAACCCTTGTTGCATCATGCTGCACTGACCACCTTGTTGTTGATAATTTTTGATGACCTCTCCATAATGATTGATTTGGAAAACTCCACCGATGGTTGAAGCAGAGAAAAAATTAAAAGAGTGCTTGCAAAAGCCCCAAAAAATAAAACTGCAGCGACAAACCCCTCTGCAGCACATCCAAAAAGATTAAGAAATGTGCTGACGGGGCCAAAATTTTCAGCAAGGGGGTTGATTGCTTTTACCTTGCAATCCATTATATTTACCGACAGTTACTTCCATTGTTGTACTCGGGCCCACGGCAATCCTAATAAGAGATCTGTTCAAGCAGAGTACCATACTAATTCATCATTGTTTCCCCATCATGGCCAAAGAAAAAATTTTTATAAAGTGCTCTACGGGCTTACCACTGGAGTCGACAAAGGAACAATAATGTCAATTTTCTGTAGTGAAAAAATCTGGTGTTTAATCCATTGCAAAGTATTTTGCGTTTTCACAGCTGCTAGTGTTTTTGAGGGCTTCTTAGTCTCAGTTCAATAAATTCATTGCATTGTGATGACATGTAAGATACAGTGCCTCTTCCCGCATTCCCAAGGGATGACAATGATTGCTAAGAATGGATCGAATTTTGTAACATTTCTGATCCCAGGAAATTGCCCTTTTTTCCGAACCAAAAACCCCATTTTCTCCACGGAAAGCAATCCTCTTAGAGCAAGAATTTACAACAGCAAAAAAAATCTTCTAAACTTTTCTCCAATAATGCGCTCTTTTTTAGTTTGATTTTCCAAATGAGAATCCATTAACCTTTTTTTGTGCACAAAATACACTGGCTAAAATGCCCTCCTTGGGGTCTGTTTTCATGTCCTCGAACGCTTGGAATTTTTCCAGTACTGAACCCCTGTTGAAGGGATTTTCTTTGGTAAAAAAGCTTTGCATGCTGAAAATACACTTTTCCCCGTCTTTTAGATATGCCTCCATGATCTTTTTACGTTTCTGAGTTTCAACTTCCCTTAAAACAGAAGACTTTAAACAACACGACTTCCATCACATAAATCCCTTTCTGATTTTCCCAAAGTCAATGTTTTAGAGTTTGATGAAGTTTTCTGCAATGAAAACATTACGTAGAGAATCTGGGATTACATTTGGGCCCTGAGGCAGGATCTTTTAAGACAAAACCGTGGATGAAAGTCCCCTTGAGACTTTTAGAGGGACAAAAGAATAGATGCGGGGGAAATAATGAGGGGGCTTCCTGTATGTCTACGTATCTGAGATTTAACTGTACTGTAAAACAGAAATGTTTTCGTGGCCTTCTGTGATCTTTCCGCAGCTTCCTAACTTTCTTTTTTTTGTTCTTTTTGTGAATTTTCTTCTTTTTTTTTTCTGTGACCCCCTCACATAAAACGCCAAAATCCGTTCACGAGATGCCATAAGGGAGTATCCTGTCTGTAATCTGCAAAACAAATTTTTTTGTTACAATTATTTTTAATTTTTTTTAAATTTTATTAAAATTTTTTTTTTGTCAATTGGGGGGGTTTTGGCCCTTGTGCCCCCTTTCCTTGGCTGACATCTAAAAATTCAAATGTTCCCAAAAGGGGTCATATACAAAATTTTTATCATAGATTAGGGATGATTTGGGGGTACGAAAATTTTCTAATTTATCCTCCTTTATCTCCAATTTTTCTTAACAGAAATCATACCGGTCCAAGAACAGTGCACAATGGTATTTATATTACCATTTTCATAACTAAACTAATCATTATGTTTTGCATGATATATGGCCTACCACCATAGATAAGGACATGAGAATTAAAGAATGCAGGGACAATTTTCAGTTTCACCCAACCAACGATTTTCTAATGTGGCTTATGTGTTTCTGGGGAAATATGTAGTAAATTAATTGATGTTCTACATCACTTGCGTCGCAACTTGAAAACTAAGCATTTGCGACGGAAGTGATGTAGAACATCAATCAATTGAGATCTGTTATTGAAATGATAAAGACTTAAAGACAGGACAAAGTGCTTTTAACCCTTTCAGGGTCCGTCCCGTAGATCTACGGCTTTACGTTCAGGGTCCAAACCGTAGATCTACGCCATGAGCTCAGCTCACTCTGATAAACTGTGAGGGGTACATTTGGGCCTAGATATGAGAGAATACATCTATGTGGTATGTGTGCACCACATAAAACAGATCCTGCAGCACACTGTGCATAATGAGAAAAAAAATGAAATCATGATTTTTCGATTAAAACAGCAACTTTGCAGTGTTTTTTCGTATGTTTTTTATAGTTGTATTTGCGATTTCTTGGTCTCATTTGATAGAATGGAAGACATATTACAGAAATAGAGATGATTTTGATTGGTTTAGCATTGGAAATGGCTTGAAACTGAGCTCAAAGTAGCGAAATGTTAAATTTTTGCCGAAAATTCAAGAGTAAACAAACGACCTCACACATCTAATACACATCAACTGGTGGTCTAATATACATTCACAAATATGGTGATGATATTTATACAATTATTACAGTTATTGCATAACAGTAAATCTCTTTTTTTTTGGTGTGAATAAAAATTCATTATGTAATAAAAAATCAAAATGGAATTTATTGTAAAGCCTCAAAACATAACTAATGAACAGAGGAAATGTTAGTTTAGTGCCAGGAAGCTACATTGTTCATTCTGGACCCTTTTTTGAAATTGAATATTTTGAATTTTGGGGGTTTTAAATTCCAAAATTTAACAATTTTTCCGTCACTTTTTTTTATTTGAAACAGTTGATTGGCGATTTCTTGTGCTCAATCGATGAAAGAAGAAATACAGTGAAATAGTAAGATTTGGGTGCTGGAATAATGAATTGGCCTAAAAAATCAAGTCGGCAAAATCGCCCTTTTCGAAATATCGCTGACACATAAAAAATCCGAGAGCATAATTTGTAAATTTCCCCCAATTTTCGACTTTTTGTTTTATACCTTCACAAAAGTTCTTACTTTTCATAAGAAAAATAACAATTTTTTTTTTTTTAATATTTTGGGACCTGGTGCGTGACTCCAGATTTGGCCGGGTGAAAAGTTAAACCTACAAGGGAAATCATTTGTGTTTTTGGGTTTTTTCTTTATAGTTTTTTTAAAACCAAAAATGCTCTTACTGGTCCCTGCTTTTACTATCAATACCCATCAGGGACCTCCCTTTAAAATTTGAGGGGAAAACAAAATTTATCCCTACAATCAATGTTTTACAACAACACTCAGTTAATTTTACAGTACAAGTTAGATAACGTGTAAATTTTAACAGAAAAAAGGAGAGGGAAACTCCCCTACTCACCCATTTATCGACCACGAAATGTAAAGACAAAGATTGCAAACAAACACCCCGGCTGGGTTGAACCCCCGGTCGAGGTCCAAAACTCCCCGCCCCCCCGTTAGCCCTAACCCGCCCACCCATAGTGGGAAAACACAGCTTTTTGATGTAAACAAAGGGTGTTGATGTTTCCCTCTATGGTTTGGTTTATTTATTTTTATTTTATTTTTTTCATTATTTTTTTTTTGTTTTTTATTTTAAATTTTTTTTTAAAATCATTATCTCCAAACACTTGAATTTTTTGGGAGGGGCCCCTTTGCACTTGCACCCTTGCGCAGTCTTGGATGAGCCCCTGAACCCCTTGGGCCGCGGGGGCCCCCCAAAAACGCGGGGGGCCCCAGGCAAAGCCTAGTTTGCCTAGCGGTAATCCCGGCCCGGGCGCACTCAGGGGCCCCCGACACTGGACCCTAAGGGGCGAATGATGCACAAGAAGAGTTTTTCAACGTGGGCGGGCAAATTTTTTTTCGCTGACAATTATCATAAGTCGGTTTTTTACGTAGGTTGAGGGCATCGTAAGTCGGGTTCCACGTATTATTATTTTTTATTTTACGTATTATTCTTTTAAAAAATTTTTAAATTTTCACATTACATAAAATTTGGGCCCCACTTAAAGGCGGTTTGGTTCCAGGGTTTGCGGAAAACAACATCCCCGAAAACAGAACCAATTTTTTCCATTTCAAATGTATAAAACCAACAACAAAATTTACACTAAATTAATTAAGTTAGTAAAGAAATAGGGATTAAAAACACCAAAGTAAAATAATTCACCATACTTTCATTACTTATCTTAAAGTATTTGTAAACTTTAAAGTGGAGGGGGGAGGT
>NC_069401.1:1183726-1201324 GCF_026875155.1 Cherax quadricarinatus
CCCGCTTCTAAGGTCTCTCATCCTTCTCCCCCCTCCTCCCTTAACCCCATCCCTCCTTCTCCCACACATGCACACACACACATACACAAGCACACATACACTTGACACAAACACGTACTCCCCCTTCCCCTAATCACCTCTCCCCTCCCTCAACCACCTCTCCCCCCAACCCCCTCCCCAACTACCTCTCCCTCTTCAATAACCATCCTCCCCTCCCCCAACTACCTCTCCCCTCCAATAAAAATCCTCCCCCTCCCCAATACCCATCCATCCCCACTCCCCCTAACCATCTATTCCCTCCCCCTAACCACCACTATCCCCCTTCCTTCTGTGGAGCAATGAGGGAACCTAGAACTAGGATAGGATTTCGTTCGGATTTTTAACCCCGGAGGGTTAGCCACCCAGGATAACCCAAGAAAGTCAGTGCGTCATCGAGGACTGTCTAACTTATTTCCATTGGGGTCCTTAATCTTGTCCCCCAGGATGCGACCCACACCAGTTGACTAACACCCAGGTACCTATTTGCTGCTAGGTGAACAGGACAACAGGTGTAAGGAAACGTGTCGAAATGTTTCCACCCGCCGGGAATCGAACCCGGGCCCTCCGTGTGTGAAGCAGGAGCTTTAGCCACCAGACCACCGGGGCCACAAGGGGCCTGAAGGACAAATCTGGGAGGGAGGACTGGGAGGCAGAGCTCAAAAAAAAATGAGGAAGACTGGGGAAGGAGGCATGATGAGCTGGCAAGGAAGATGGAGGAGAGGTTAGAAGCAGAATGCAGAAGGTGGAAGTAGCATGTCACAGTAGCAGAAACCAAGATACAGAGATTAGAAGAGCAGCTGAGACATCTGAAAGAGCATAGAGACAAAGATATTACAGAAGTAGCATCAGCAATGGCTACATCAGACACAGACAATGGGTCTGAAGGGAGCATGGAAACTAAACTGTATGAAGAGGTCCTGTCAAACCCACATGGGGCCAAAACAAAGACAGGGAGCACACTAGGACAGAATGAGAGGTTGGAAGACATTGAAGGAACTAGGACATGTGCAGGGACCTTACCAGACACCTGTGGGGGCCAGGAACAGGTGAGCAGGAAGGACAAACCAATGAGCATAGGGGCCATAGCTAGGGAAGGGACCGAAGGAAGGAACACTCCATGGGAAGGAATTAAAACACATCAGAGGATGCAATGGGAGTCACAGTGGGAGGTGGAAAGGGAGAGATCAGTTTTTGTCTATGGGCTAGACGAAGCTAAAGGGGAAACTTATGATGAAAGAAAGCAGGAGGAGAAAAAAGAGATTGAAGGTATCATGAAGGTGATAGGCGAGGGGGACATGACCCAGGTGGCAAATTTTCGGAGAATCGGGTGGTTCACAAAGAAAAGGAATCGGCCTCTCAAAGTAATTTTGAAGGCAGAATCAATCTGAACCATGATCCTGCAGGAGAAAGCACGGCTGAGAAGCAAACAGGAGTTCACGAGTGTGTACCTCAATTGAGACAGAACACAGGAAGAAAGAAAGATGATGAAAGAGAGAGTTCAAAAACGAAAGGAGAAAAGGGAGGAAATGAAAAAGGAGAGCAGAATAAACCAGGAACAAGTGGATGGACAAGCACACCCCCAGAAACACCTGCAGAAGGATTCCAGCCACGACACCTCCAAGGCAACTGAACAATCCAAACCAACCATCACACACCGTTCCCTCTGTTCCGACACCCAGCACCACAGTTACAGTATTAGAACAGAAGTTGAAGGTTTGGTACACAAATGCGGATGGATTAACGAATAAACATGAGGAATGACAAGAAAGAATCAATGAGAAGTACCCAGACATCATAGCAGTTACAGAAACAAAATTCATGGAGACAATAACAGATGCAATCTTCCCACCAGGATACCAGATCATGAGGAAAGATAGAAGGGGCAGAGGGGAATGTGGGGTTGCTCTGCTCGTAAAAAACAGATGGAAATTCGAGAAAATGGAAGGCATAGACGAGACGGCAGAAAGAGACTACATAGTAGGTACACTTCAGTATGGGGAGCACAAGGTGGTCATTGCAGTGATGTATAATTCACCACAGAACTGCAGGAGGCCAAGAGAGGAATATGAAGAGAGCAACAGAGCAATAGTGGACACACTTGCTGAGGTGGCAAGAAGAGCTCACTACAGCATAGCAAAGCTGCTGGTTATGGGGGATTTCAACCACAGGGAGATTGACTGGGAAAACCTAGAGCCACATGGGGGTCCCAAAACATGGAGAGCCAAGTTGTTGGATGTGGTGCTGGAAAAAGCCTCATGCACCAACATGTTAAGGACACTACCAGAGTGAGAGGGGAGGATGAACCAGAAAGATAGGGTTGAGGAACTTCCTGCAGGAGGTTCTGTGGGACAGAGAACTGGCAGGAAAGACAGTAAACGAAATGAAGGAATATGTAACAAAATGCAAGGAGGCAGTGGAAAGGTTTATTCCCAAGGGCAACAGAAACAATGGGAAGACCAGAACGAGCCCATGGTTTACCCGACGGTGTAAGGAGGCAAAAACAAAGTGCAATAAAGAATTGAAAAAGTACAGAAGGCAGAGAACACACGAATATAGGGAGATCAGTCGCAGAGCCTGGAACGAGTATGCACAGGTAAGGAGAGAGGCCCAGCGACAGTATGAAAATGACACAGCATCGAAAATCGAGACTGACCCGAAACTGTTGTATAGCCACATCAGGAGGAAAACAACAGTCAAAGACCAGGTGATCAGATTGAGGACAGAAGGGGAAGAACTCACAAGAAATGATGAGGAGGTATGTGAGGAGCTAAACAGGAGATTTAAGGAAGTTTTTACAGTAGAGACAGGAAGGACTGTGGGAAGACAGCACAGAAGGGAACACCAAGAGGGAATATACCAACAAGTGTTGGATGACATACGAACACCCGAGGAGGAGGTGCAGAAGCTGCTAAGTGACCTTGAAACCTCAAAGGCGATGGGAACGGACAACATCTCCCCATGGGTCCTTAGAGAAGGAGCAGAGATGCTGTGCGTGCCCCTAACCACAATCTTCAACACATCCCTTGAAACTGGACAACTATCTGAGAAATGGAAGACAGCAAATGTAGTTCCCATATTTAAGAAAGAAACAAAAAATGAGGCACTAAACTACAGACCTGGGGTCCCTGACATGTATTGTGTGGAAAAGTCATGGAAAGTTTAAATCAGGAGGAGAGTGGTGGAACACCTGGACGGAACAAGATTATAAATGAAAACCAGCAAAGGGTTCATGGAAGGCAAATCCTGTGTCACAAACCTCCTTGAGTTTTATGACAAAAGGGAACAGAAGTAAAACACGAGAGAGAGGGGTGGGTTGATTGCCCTTTTTTTGGACTGCAAGAAGGCCTTCGACACAGTTCCCCACAAGAGATTAGTGCAGAAGCTGGAGGATCAGGCGCGTATAAACAGGGAGGCACTGCAATGGGAAAAGGGAATACCTGACAGGGAGGCAGCAACGAGTCATGGTAGTGAAGAGGTATCACAGTGGGCGCCTGTGACGAGCGGAAAACCCACAGGGGTCATTTCTAGGACCCGTGCTATTTCTGTATATGCGAAGACATGATGGAAGGAATAGCCTCGAATGTCCCTTTTTCGCAGATGATGTGAAGCTGATGAGAAGAATTAAATCAGATGAGGATGAGGCAGGACTGCAAAAGAGACTTGGACAGGCTGGACCATGTGGTCCAGAAACTGCTTCTCGAATTCAATCCTGCCAAATGCAAAGTCATGAAGATTGTGGAGGGGCAATGAAAAACCGCAGACAGAGTAAAGGCTAGGTGGGACAAAGACTACAGACCTCACTCAGGGAAAAAAGACCTCGGTGTGACCATAACACCGAGCACGTCACCGAGGCACACATCAACCAAATAAACGCTGCAGCATACGGGAGCCTGGGAAAACCTGAGAATAGCGTTCCGATACCTTAATAAGGAATCGTTCAAGACACTGTACACTGTGTATGTCCCGGCCCATACTGGAGTATACAGCCCCCAGTCTGGAACCCACACCTGGTCAAGAACGTCAAGAAGTTAGAGAAAGTACAAAGGTTTGCAACAAGGCTAGTCCCAGAGCTCAGGTGAATGTCGTACGAGGAAAGGTTAAGGGAAATCGGACTGACGACACTGGAGGACAGAAGGGTCAGGGAAGACATGATAACGACATACAAGATACTGCGGGGAATAGACAAGGTGGACAGATATAGGATGTTCCAGAGAGGGGACACAGAAACAAGGGGTCACAACTGGAAGGTGAAGACTCAGACGAGTCACAGGGACGTTAGGAAGTATTTCTTCAGTCATAGAGTCGTCAGGAAGTGAATAGCCTCTAGTGAAGTAGTGGAGGCAGGAACCATACATAGTTTTAAAGAAGAGGTATGAAAAAGCCGGGAAAGCAGAGGGGGGGAAAGGACCTGTAGCGATCAGGAAGGGCAGGGCCGGGGTGATATCGCGGGTTCTTAAAGGAGATATCTAGGTTAAAGTAACACACTTGTAGGATGGTAAATAATTTTCAGAAAGAGATGAGAGATGGAGCCCGGGGCCAAGCCCTTTCAAACCCTTTTAGGTCTGCCGCCGAGTGAGGACGGGACAGGGGGGGTCACTGCCCATGTGTATCCCCCTGACGTCACACAAACCAGGCCTACGGGGGGCTCGGGCTAAACACAGGGGTGTACTAAATGCTATGCATATAATACTGGGATCAGGGTCAGCAACTATGCTGACGCTCGGTCAGTTATATGTCGTCCCGACATACACTACAACTATAGCTGAAAAGGGAGGCGGGCGGGCTGATTCTATACAATAAAAAATTCAAAAATAACTTAGAACTAATGGTGGTACAACTGATTTTTACGTAATGGGTTTAAGTAAACATTTCAAACTATAAAAACAATCATTATACAATATGGTGGAATTATCGATCGATCTTATTCATGCACTCTACGGATTCTGAGGAAGAATAAATTAACAAAATGTTAACAGAAACAATCGGCACACAAATCTAGATTTTAATTCTCAAATACGGGGGGGAACGTGAACAAAAATTTTTACAAACTGTTCGTAAAACAAAAACACAATTACAAATTCATTCATCTCGGACCCTTAATTAAAAACTTGTACATTTAAACCCCAATTCTGCAGGGTAAGGTTTTCATATGCAGAATGGTTTTTTTATCTCGGGAGGATCGAATTCCCCTGCAAGGCTAACACATGCCTTGACAGAGAGATCTGAACGAGTATCTACAAAGATACAATACTATCACTAGTGACTGTTGGAATTCTAACTCGTTCTGCCAGGAGTGACTCTAATCGACAATCGATACAGTATCTTGGCTCGTTACAAGTCACTAATGGGTACTGGTGGCTTTCACAGTAAGAATAAGATCTTCCTGTGTGAGCAGGAATCGATTCACACCAGAACACAAGGGATCGGTTCTATTGGGCATTTTTGACATCCTCGACAGCAAATGGAGGATCTGCAGTAACTCACTAACGTGTCCGATAAAGACTGGCGACTACATTCGACTTGCCCAGGTAAATTTATCTTAAAGTGGGATTGTAACTCTTGGATAGTCAAGGTCCATTGGCTTAACTTCCAGTTGGCTGTTTGTTCTGGAATAAACGGTAACGATTCTTCCTTACTGGAGGAAAGAAATAACTAGGTGGAGTTTGAATGACTCCCCCCGGTTGAAAAAAATTAACGCTATAACACGCAATATGAGCATGGGAGAACGAATCTTCTATCTCAACTGCAAGCACCCCCCCCCAGGAGAAGAAATGAACACGGTGAACAATTGATGATATTCAATCTGAGTCGCAACACAGTGACAGAGTATCCTGCTATAAAGAAACTTACCACTTACAAACGTTAACATGTGAAAGTTACTCGAAAATAACTCTTACAATTGCATGTTTACTGTCAACTAGGATGGACTCACCATCTGAAACACAAGAACAACAACAGACACTCTAGTGAGAACACTTGCTGAAAAAACAGAGAACGTCTTTCTGCAGACAGATGTCCATCAACAGAGATGGCATTACTAGTTGCCAAGTAATCCGTTTTATGACAAGGCATCCCCTGTGGAGAAATACTACTCGATTAGCAGTCTTTGCAGGGATAGGCTTGTGCTCTCAAGGCTGTCTGAGTGTCCCCGGAACACTTGAGGCAAACGGAACACATCCTGCAAGTCTGAAGGTATAGGTGCGAACACTAATGGGAGTAAGTGTCAGAATTACTAGTGCCTGACCGTCGGCTCGTTAATAAGTAATTCTTGGGATCTATAGGAACTTAATCTGACTTTCAATTTTAGGCAGCCACGTTAAACAAAGCTCAGATACAAGCTGTGAGAACAAACACATGGCTCAAGGGCTAGATATTGTCTTTAGTCAGTAGTAAGGGATGTTGGTACTGTGGACTGATTCATATTGACTTTGAATGGAATGATACCTAAGTGAACGTTCAAAAGTGATGGGACATCTTCTCAGTGAAAATTTCTGAAGGGCATAAGTCAAGAAAAAATGGGAGAATGACTCAAATTAACTTAAATGGGAAAAAAAATGCTTAACTATTCTGCATATGTAATTAAAAATTGAACAAGTTACCTCAGTAAGCAAAGAGAACTCACACAAGATATATGCAACTAAAAAACTGATAATCAAGAGGAACTTGTACTTTGCATCAAATCTAATTTGCTCAACTTTTACTTTAAATTGAATAAATGGCACAGTGAGTTTTGTCTTTACTTTCAATGCAACAAGGAAAATACACAATTAAAATAATATATGGACTCAATAAACTTTGTTGCAAAAATTAAATAAACAAACACACAATTCACTGAAATTAAAAAAATAAATTGACACAGGACAGAATAAAGATACTATGCAAGAACAGAAACTAAGAAACTGCACTGTAATAAAACTGTATTGCACACACTGCAATAAAAATTTTCTGCAAGGAAAAAAATTTAATAGCAACACAATATTTGCACAAGAATTATTGCCAAAATGAGTTATGTGCATTAAAAAAAATATATAACGCACAAGAAAAGAAATATATCAAGAATGCAACACTTTAAACTCTTAACTGCACTTAACAACAAGCAAAAGAAAAATTTACTTTTAAAAGGAGAACTTTTAAAATTGCACCTAAGAGTGAATTTGTTCTATAAAGAATATGAAAAGAAAAAATAGGTGCAAAAAAAACACACAACAAAAAGGAATACAAAACTTACAGAGATGAAGGAATACAACACATCATACATAAACACAGTACTTAGAATTTTCTTGCAATGAAACTTGATGTGTGAAAAATTTTGTAAAAATTGAGTTCTTGCTGGGACTTAAAAAAGGGACACTATTTGTCGTGGAAATATGACAAATTAAAACACTGGCTGAATAAAGGTATATGAACACAAGAATGTTCAACACACAGGGAACAAAAAAATAATAAAATTAACACAAATGCTGGGGAAGAAAAAATATAACAGACAATCACTGTGTTGTGATGCAGAATATGAGGTGTAAAAGTACTGAATTAATTCACTGGAATTCTGGAGTTTAAACACAAGTTCTAATATTGCTCTTATGTTGCACACTAGAACAAGGGAAACACTCAGTAACTTACGTCAAGTGTATAAAAAGAACATACACTACACAACAGATAATAAAATAATGTTTTACACGGAAAATTTAAACACTGAATTAAGGAGATTAAAAGAAATTTATTGCAATCAGTACATGATAAACACTGAGTCTGCATCAAGAGTTCACTGAATGTTCACTAAGAGAAAAATTCACTGGGAACACAAAGAATTGTCTCAACACTCGCAAATGTCTCTACAAAAAAAAAAAATATTTTATAGCTGTAACACTTGAAAAAATGAGGGATTGATGGATTGTTTATAGTCTTGACTGCTGTCCTCTGCCAGACGATGATCGTAGAATTGCGCACTTAATATCGGCGAGAGACAACACTTAGGAGGCTTTTAAAGATGGTGCGCCACTCTCACGCTCTTGACCCCCTATGTGGTCCTTAAATATGGGCTACAACCCTTAGCGAAGTTGCCACCCAAAACATGATGGAGGTAGGTGAGTTGTAATGGCCGACTGTAGTTGGGTTTGTGTGGTAATGGCCGGAGCGAGGCGTCTGAGACCGGCATGGTGCGACACACGTCGGATCGTGCAGTGGCTGGGCTTATGGGTTTGAACGTAGTAAGCCTCACTGAGAAAACCAACCAACTGCCACGAAGATAATTTTCTAAGCCGGCTGCTTAGAAGAAAACCCACGAAATACTACAAAACCACAAGGATGACAAGGAGCAATCAGAATGCTTGGAACTTGAATCACAACGATGAAGCTACTCATTGTGGCTTGCTTTAGAGTACTGGGGTAAGGGACACCTGGGTTAGTTGCTAGTGGCTTATCTTAAACCCTTCACACAGGGAATAGCTTGATAACTTCAACCCCCCTCGATGAGCACTGCAGGGGGTGGATTTGCTGGCTTGGCAGGCAATATAATTGTATGGAGTAGGCTAGCTGGACTGGACATCGGGTTGTTCTGAATCCCCACCACAGACTGGAAGTGGCTTTATTTGCAAACTCGGGTCAACCCCTCGGGAAGTAATGCAAAAAGCTGTTAACAAAACAAAGAGGACTGACCTGTGAATAATTAGAAGCTGGTAGAGTAAGCTGGATTGAGGTAGCTGGATGGGGTGAACCTCGGTAGGCTATGGTAAACGAAATGGCCGTCTTGCTGTGTCGACAAAATTTATCCCAGAAATCGGCTGTATCGTCAGAATTACAGGCTTCACCGCTGTCACCATTTATCGCCAAGGGTTCTTAAATGGAGATATCGTAGGTTGAAAGTAGACACACTTGTAGGATGGTAAATTACTTGTCTGACTGCGATGAAGATGGAGCACGTGGCCAGCCTGTTCAAAGTTCTGTAGGTCTGCCGCCGTGTGAGGACGGGACAGGGGAATCACTGCCCATGTGTATCCCATGACGTCACACACAAAGCCAGCCTACGAGGATCTAGTGTCCCTAAGCACAGGGATGATACTAAATACTGCTTGATGCACCCTATTAATACTGGAGATACAGGGATCAGCACTATGCTGACACTGAGTCTCGACCCTGCAACCCACAATTAGGTGAGACACACACACACCACGGGTGAAGGAGTCACGATTGTTGAGCTCCGACAATTTTGTGTTTTTCTAAGTGCCTGAGAGGGAATATAGCACGGAACATAGGCGTGTCCAAAATTTTAAGTCCCCATAATCATAAAGGAAACATAAGTGATCAAGAAGAGAAAAATATAGATAACAGTGTCAAGTGCATAGTGGCCAGAAGAACGGCCGTTACTGGATGGTGCCATAAAGGAAGTAGTTTGTGAATAGCAGTGAACGTAGATCAGTGAGGGGAAATAATAAAGACCAGTGACTACCATATTTCCCAAGAGGAAAAAAAAAAAGACCAATAACAAAACCATAGAGAAAAGTAAGATATTGTTGTAGAAATAAGGGTAGGAGAGTGCCAGGGGCAGGGAAGTTGTTGGTAACTAGGCCTACCGGTGTTGCACAGTATGTCATTGTATCTGAAGGATTGTCAACTCATTATAGTTATACGATAATATAGCTTATAAACAAGTGATTAAGAGTGGTAAATGAAGGGCTCAAACGAATAATGAGAACAGAATAACTGAGCATACGGCCCTCACAGTGGAACCAGGGAGAGGAGCAGCAATTGTCATCATACAAGTGAAGCCATGATGGTAAGGACTTCTTGAAGGTGTAATGTACAAAACACATGTTTTTGTGATAACGTTGCATGTTGAGATATAGTTTTCTGTCCCTGGGTTGCTGGTGCTGTGGTCGCAAACACCTGCGCCAGAGTGTTTATCATACATTTCAGTGCTTAGGCATTGAGAGGAAAGACAATTAGTAGGGGAAAACGGAAGGTAGCCTGGAAAGGATACGTGTGTGCGCAGGAGTAGTGAGGCCTAGCGACTGCAGCAGAACTTGACTGTAATTTTAAGCCACAAAGACAGGGCACAGAGGGAACCAAGTGACTGGGATACAAAGTAGATAAATATGTAGTACATACGTGAGTAATGTAGGAATCATACACACATAAACTCATAACACACTCACGCCCACAGGCAGTGGAACAGCCTAGAAAGTGACGAAGTGGAGGCGGGAAACCATACATAGCTTTTTAAGCGAGGTATGATAAAGCTCATGGGGCCAGGTGGGAGGAAAGAGGACCTAGTAGCAATCTGACGAGGATGAGCCGGGGCAGGAGCTATGACTCGACACCTGCAACCACAAATAGGTGAGTACACACACACCACACACACACACATACACACACACCACACTACACACACAAAACACACACACACACAGGTACGCACGCAGGGTACACTTTATTCTGGGGAACACAAAGTGGTCATTGCGTGATGGTTTAATCCATCCACAGAACTGCAGGAGGCCAATAGAGATGAATATAAGAGAGCAAAAAGAGCAATGGTGGACACACTTGCTTAGGGTGGCAAGAAGAGCATCACTACCAGCAGAGCAAGTCTGATGGTTTATGGGGGATTTCAACCACAGGAGATGATGGCGAAAACCTGGAGCCAAATGGGGGGTCCCGAAAACATGGAGAGCCAGGATAATTTGGAAGTGTGCTGCGGAAAACCTCATGCACCAAACTGTTTTAAGGACACTGCCAGAGTGGAGGGGAGGATGAACCAGCAAGATTGGACATTGTGTTCACCTGGGCAGCTCAGGACATTTAGGACATCAAGAATGAGGTCCCCTAGGGAGCTTAGCGACCACGTGGTTCTGTGCTTGATACATAGTAGAGCTGCAAATGGGAGAGAATAACAGGAGTTGAATGGTGAAAAGCCCCCCCCCCCCCCCCCCCCCCCCCCCTGAACCCTATTTAATAAGAGGGACTAAAAAGGGTTGAAGAAACTTTCCTGCGGGAGGTCCAGTGCGTGACAGAGAACTGGCAGGAAAGCCAGTAAATGAAATGATGGAATATGTAAAACAAATGCAGGAGGGCAGTGGAAAAGGGTACAGGGTTCCGCTTTTATTCCCTAGGGCAAACAGTAACAAAACGGGAAGACCAGAACGAGCCCTAGTTTACACGACGGAGTAAGGACGGCAAAAACAAAGTGCAATAGAGAATGGAAAAAGTAACAGGAAGGCAGAGAACACACGAAAATTGAGGGAGATCTGTTGCCAGCAGGAGGCCAGGACATGAGTATGCTCAGGTAAGGATGAGAGGCCCCAGCGACAGTATGAAAATGACATAGCATTCGAGAATCAAAAGACTGACCAAAACTGTTGTATAGCTACATCAGGTGGATGACAACAGTCAAAGACCAGGTGATCAGATTAAGGACAGAAGGTGGAAGAACTCACAAGAAAATGGTCAGGAGGTATTTGAGGAGCTGAACAGGTGATTTAAGGAAGTTTTTACAGTAGAGACTGGGATGGGCTGTGGGAAGACAGCACAGTAGGAACATCGAAGAGGGAATATACCAACAAGTGTTGGATGACATACGGAACCAACTGAGGAGGAGGTGAAGAAGCTTCCTAAGTGACCTTGACACCTCAAGGCATGGGATCCTGGGACAATCCATCTCCACATGGGTCCTTAGAGAAGGAGCAGAGAAGATGCTCGGGCGTGCTTAACATACAATCTTCACACATCCCTTGAAAATGGGCAAACTAACCTGAGAATGGAAGAAGCTAATGGTAGTCCCCATATTAAGAAAGGAAACAGAAATGAGGCTCTAAACTAAAGACCTGTGTCTCTGACAGGTTTGTGTGCAAAGTCATGGGGAGAGATTATCAGGAGGAGAGTGGGTCGAACACCTGGAAAGGAACAAGATTATACATGAAAACCAGGCTTGGGTGTCATGGAAGGCAATTCTTGTGTCACAAAAAACCTCTGGATGTTTTATGTAACAACGGTAACAGAAAGTAATACACGAGAGAGAGGGGTGGTGTTGTAGATTGCGTTTTTTCCTAGGACTGCAGGGAAAAGGCCTTTGACGACAGTTCCCCACAATAGAGTTTAGTGCAGAAGTGGAGGATCAGGCGAATTTGTAAAAGGGAGGGCACTGCCAAATGGATCAGGGAATGAATAATTCCTGACAGTGGAGGCAGCAACGATTATGGTACAGTGAAGAGGTATCACAGTGGGCAGCCTGTTACGAGGGGGTCCCCACAGGGCGTCAGTTTCTAGGACCAGTGCTATTTTGATGTATGTGAAACGGACATGATCGGAGGAATGGACTCTGAAGTGTTCATGGTTCGCAGATTTGATGTTGAAGTTGATGAGAAGAATTAATCGGACGAGGATGAGGCAGCACTGCAAAGAGACCTGGACAGGCTGCGAATGTGGTCAGTAACGGCTTCTCGGATTTCAAACCCATCCAAATGCAAAAGTTCATGAAGATTGGGGAGGGGCAAAGAAGACCGCCAGACGAGTATAGGCTAGGTGGACAAAGACTTACAGACCTCACTCAGGGTGGAAAGACCTTGGCGGGTGACCTTACACCGAGCTCCACTATCACCGGAGGCACACATCAAACAAAATAACTGATGCAGCATACGGGCGCCTGGCAAACCTGAGGTATAGCGTTCCGATCCCTTAATAAGGAATCGTTCAAGACACTGTACACTTGTGTATGTTTAGCCCATATGGAAGTATGCAGCACCAGTCTGGAACCCCACACTGGTCAAGCACGTCAAGAAGTTAGAGATAAGTACAAAGGTTTGACAACAAGGCTAAGTCCAGAGCTCAAGGGAATGTCGTACGAGGAAAGGTAAGGGACATCGGACTGGACGTCACTGGAGGAAGAAGGGTCAGGGGAGAAATGATAACGACATACAAGATACTGCGGGGAATAGACAAGGTGGGACAGAGATAGGATTTCCAGAGTGGGGACACAGCGGACAAGGGGGTCCCACTGGAAGTGAAGACTCAGACGAGTCAAGGACGTTAGGAAGTATTTCTTCAATCATTGAGTTGTCAGGAAGTGAATAGCTAGCAAGTGAAGTAGTGGAGGCAGGACCATACATAGTTTTATAAGAAGAGGTAATATGGATACAGTCAGGAAGCACGAGGAGAGAGAGGACTAGTTAGCGATCAGTGAAGTTGGCGGGGCCAGGAAGCTGAGTCTCGACCCCTGCAACCACAATTAGGTGTGTACAATTAGGTGAGTACATACACACGCACCACCACACACACACACACACACACACACAACACACAAACACACACACACACACAAACACACACACACACACACACACACACACACACACACACACACACACACACACACAAACACACACACACACACACACACACACAAACAACAACACACAACACATACACACACACACAACACACACTCACACACACACACATGGGGAGAGAGCCAAGGAGAGCCAAGATGATGGACGTGGTGCTGGAAAACCTCATGCACCAACATATTAAGGACACCACCAGAGTGAGAGGGGACGATGAACCAGCAAGATTGGACTTGTGTGTCACCCTGGGCAGTTCAGGGACTTGAGGACATCATGTATGAGAGTCCCCTAAAGCTAGCAAACCACGTGGTTCTGTGCTTTGAATATATATAGAGATATATATATATATATATAGAGAGAGAGAGGGACCTTGTAGCAATCAGTGAAGAGGCGGGGCCAGGAGCTGAGTCTCGACCCCTGCAACCACAATTAGGTGATTACAATTAGGTAAGAACACAGCACATACACTCACACACACCACACACACAACAACACACACACACACACCATACACACGACACACACACTCACAATCACACACACACGCACTCACACAGGTGAGTACACACTAGGTGAGTAATCACACCACACACACCACACACACACATTAAACCACACACACCTACTCACACTCAACCTACCACATCACACACACACACACACAACCTACACCACAACACCTACACACCACTAACCTACACCACACACCTACACCATACAACTACACCCACACACCTACACACTCAAAACCTGCACACACACACTACACCACAACAAACCTACACTACACACGCACTATGTGTACCCTGACAACAATAATCAATACAACCTATCGAAACAGTGAGAGATTGCCTGAGGATGGGAAGACAGCAAAATGTTGTCCCAATCTTGTAAAAAAAGGAGACAGACATGAAGATTTAAATACAGACCAGTGTCACTGACATGTTTATAGTATGCAAAATCATGGAGAAGATTATCAGAAGAGTGGTGGGATCACCTAGAAAGGAACGATCTTCCATCAACGGCAAGCCAACATGGTTTCAGGGACGGGAAATCTGTGTCATCAAAACCTACTGGAGTTCTATGACATGGTGACAGCAGTAAGACAAGGAGAAGAAGGGTGTGGGTGGATTGCATTTTCTTGGACTGCAAGAAGGCGTTTGACACAGTTCCACACAAGGAGATTGGTGCAAAAACTGGAGGACCAAGCAGGATAACAGGGAATGCACTACAATGGATCAGGGGAATACTTGTCAGGATGCCAGCAGCGAGTCATGGTACGTGGCGAGGTGTCAGAGTGGGCACCTGTGACAGAGGGGGTCCCACAGGGGTCTGTCCTAGGGCCTGTGCTGTTTCTTGTATTTGCGAAAACGATTTATGACGGACGGATAACTCTGAGTGTCCCTTGTTTGCAGATTGAAGTGTAGTTGATGAGAAGAATCACTCAGATCGAAAGGGACCAGGCAAGGGGGGGGGGGTGGCAGGACACTACAAGGGATCTGGACAGGCTGCAGACCTGGTCAGCAATTGGTCCTGGGAGATTCAATCCCGCCAAGTGCAAAGTCATGAAGATTGGGGAAGGGCAAAGAAGGACCGCAGACGGAGTACAGTCTAGGGGGCCAGAGACTACAAACCTCACTCAAGGAAAAAGTCTTGGGGTGAGTATAACACCAGGCACATTCTCTGAAGCGCACATCAACCAAATAACTGCTGCAGCATATGGGCGCCTAGCAAACCTCAGAACAGCATTCCGACATCTTAATAAGGAATCATTCAGGACCCTGTACACCGTGTACGTTAGGCCATATTGGAGTATGCGGCACCAGTTTGGAACCCACACCTAGCCAAAGCACGTAAAGAAACTAGAGAAAGTGCAAAGGTTTGCAACAAGACTAGTCCCAGAGCTAAGAGGTATGTCCTACGAGGAGAGGTTAAGGGAAATCAACCTGACGACACTGGAGGACAGGAGAGATAGGGGGGACATGATAACGACATACAAAATACTGAGAGGAATTGACAAGGTGGACAAAGACAGGATGTTCCAGAGATTGGACACAGTAACAAGGGGACACAGTTGGAAGTTGAAGACACAGATGAATCACAGGGATGTTAGGAAGTATTTCTTCAGCCACAGAGTCGTCAGTAATTGGAATAGTTTGGGAAGCGATGCAGTGGAGGCAGGATCCATACATAGCTTTAAGCAGAGGTATGATAAAGCTCACGGGTCAGGGAGAGTGACCTAGTAGCGATCAGTGAAGAGGCGGGGCCAGGAGCTCGGACTCGACCCCAGCAACCTCAACTAGGTGAGTACAACTAGGTGAGTACACCTACACACCTACACACACCTACACACACACACCTACACACACCTACACACACCTACACACACCTACACACACACCTACACACACACACCTACACATACACACCTACACACACACACACCTACACACACACACCTACACACACACACACCTACACACTCACACCTACACACACACACCTACACACCTACACACACCTACACACACACACCTACACACACCAAGACACACCTACACACACCTACACACACACCTACACACACACCTACACACACACCTACACACACACACACCTACACACACACACACCTACACACACACACCTACACACACACACCTACACACACACACCTACACACACACACACCCACCTATACACACACACCTACACTCACACCTACACACACACACACCTACACACACCTACACACACACACACACACACACACACACACACACACACACACACACACACACACACACACACCTACTCACACACACACACCTACACACACACCTAGGACTCGACCCCTGCAACCACAAATAGGTGAGTACAAATAGGTGAGTACACACACCTACACACACAACTACACCTACACACTCACACACACACACCTACGTGCTGAGTCTCGACTCCTGCAACCACAATTAGGTGAGTATACACACACACACTACACACACACACCTACACACACACACACACACACACACACACAACACACACACACACAACCACACACACACACACACACAAACAAACACACACACACACACACACACACACACACACACACACACACACACACACTACACACCTACACACCTACACACACCTACACACAAAATGGTAACTAACAAACACACACACACACACACACGCACACTCACACACACACACACACACACACACACACACACACACACACACCTACACACACACCTACACACACACACCTCCACACACACACCTACACACACACACACACCTACACACACGTACACACACACACACACACACACACACATACACACACATACCTACACACACAACAGGCCTAGTGTCTAATCGACATGTGCCTAGGACAAAATGGTAACTAACACAAACACACACTCCAGGCCCATACTGGAGTATGCAGCACCTGTTTGGAACCTGCACTTGATAAAGCACGTCAAGAAACTAGAGAAAGTGCAAAGGTTTGCGAGAAGGTTATTTCCAGAGCTAAGGAGAATGTCTTATGAAGAAAGGTTAAGGAAAATCCGCCTCACGACACTAGAGGACAGGAGGGACAGGGGAGACATGATAACGACATATAAAATTCTGCGCGCAATGGACAAGGTGGACAAAGACAGGATGTTCCAGGGAGGGGGCACAGAAACAAGAGGTTACAATTGGAAGTTAAAGGCACAGATGAGTCAGAGAGATATTAGGAAGTATTTCTTCAGTCACAGAGTTGTCAGGCAGTGGAATATCCTAGAAAGTGATGTAGTGGAGGCAGGAACCATACATAGTTTTAAGACGAGGTTTGAAAAAAGCTTGGAGCTTGGGAGAGGGGGCCCAGTAGAAACCGGTGAAGAGCGGGGCAGGGCTAAGACTCGACCCCTACAACCACAAATAGGTGAGTACAAATAGGTGAGTACACACACACCCACACACACACACACACACACACACCGTGTACGTTAGGCCATAATTGGAGTATGCGGCACCAGCTTGGAACCCACACCTAGCCAAGCACGTAAAGAAACTAGAGAAAGTGCAAAGGTTTGCAACAGGATAGTCCCAGAGCTAAGAGGTATGTCCTAAGGAGAGGTTAAGGGGAAATCAACCTGACGACATGGAGGACAGGGGAGATGGGGGGACATGAAACAACATCAAAAATAAAGGGGAAATTGACAAGGTGAAC
>NC_069401.1:1201824-1222569 GCF_026875155.1 Cherax quadricarinatus
TCCTCCTTCTTATGTTACTTTTGAAATTATCCACATAGAAAGCATACCATTTTCCCATTACCATTAAATAGTGACAGAAGAATGGTGGAATTTAATGTTGAAATTAACACCTTGTAATGGGAGAAACTAAATCAGGCTATGAAGAATGTAGTGTGGAAAAAATACTGTAAGAAAAAATAGATCTGTAAGATGTTAACAAAATTGTCACTGAAAGAACGTATATACGAAATTGTGATAAACTTGTATACTACGTTAGCAAAGTATGAAATATGTATATGTATGGAGAAGTGCGAAAAAATTGAAACACACAATAGGCTAAAATTGAAACATATTGGTACAACTGCGTTGTGCCAGCTCCTAACTGTACTTGAATAAGTCACAGATGTAAAGTAAAATATTGTGACATGCAACATATGGAAATCTTTATTTAGAAAACTTTTCGCCACACAGTAACTTCATCAGTCCAATACACAGCAGAGAGGGCTAAGAGAGGAGGAGTTTGAAGTAATCAGTCCCTCAGTCTGGAATCGATGTGTTCAGCCCATCTTGTAGAAATTGCAGCATATGGCCGGTGAAGTGGCTTATATACCGTAGTCAGGTGAGTCGGTTATGAAAACCATTTATCACATCTGTCAGACACTGCAACATCATGGAAATTTGATACAAGAAATTCTTGAATACTTTTCCAGCCTTTGGACGAAGACCTACTGATACAAGTGGATGGTTCCACTGTGATCCCGCCGCCTCCTGCTTCCACTCACCTGACTACAGTATATAAGCTACTTTTTCTGGGAAACAACCAGCCACAGAACCAAGAGAATATTATGAAAAGAAGAATATGAAGAGAGCAACAGAGCAATGGTGGACACACTAGTAGAGGTGGCCAGAAGAGCTCGCACGGGTAGAGTAAAGTTACGAGTTATGGGCTATTTCAATCACAAGAAGATTGACTGGGAAAACCCAGAGCCACATGGAAGTCCTGAAACATGGAGAGCCAAAATGATGGATGTGATACTGGAAACTCTCATCCATCAACATGTTAGGGAGACTACCAGAGAAAGAGGTGAGGATGAACCAGCAAGGCTGCACCTCGTATTCACCCTGAGTAGCTCTAACATCGAGGACATAACATATGAAAGGCCCTTCAGAGCTTGTGATCACGTGCTTCTGAGCTTTTAATACATAGGGTTACAAGTGGAGAGGGTAACAGAAGTAGGATGGAAAAAGCCAAACTACAAAAGGGTGGACCACACAGGCATGAGGAACTTTCTGCAGGAGGTTCAGTGGGAAAGAGAATTAGTAGGAAAATCAGTAAACGAAATGCAAGGAGGCAAAAGGGCAAAAGATATAATGGGAAGAGCAGATCGAGCTCTTGGTTTACCCAAAGGTGTAGGGAGGCAAACAGTACAGAAGACAAAGGACCCTGGAAAATAGAAAGATTAGTAGGAGAGCCAGAAACGACTATGCACAGATAAGGAGGGAGGTCCAGCGACAGTACGAAAACGACATAGCATCGAAAGTGAAGTTTGACCCGAAGCTGTTCTATAGCCACATCAGGAGGAAGACAACAGTCACGGACCAGGTAATCAGGCTGAGTAAAGATGGGGAGCTCACAAGAAACGATCAAGAAGTATGTGAGGAGCTCAACATGAGATTTGAGGAAGTATTTACAGTGAAAACAGAATTGACTCCAGAAAGTCAGAATACGGGAGGGGGGGTACAGCAACTAGGAATATGCCAACAAGTGTCTGATGAAATACAGCCGAGGAAGAGGTGAAGAAGCTAAATGAACTTGATTACCTCAAAGGTTAATGGGACGGACCACTATATTTCCGTGGGTCCTTAGAAGGGGGGAACAGGTGCTGTGGCCCATTAACAATTTTAATACATTGACGTGTATAGTATAAAGAGTCATGGAAAGATTATAGAAGGAGATGGTGGAGCACCTAGAATGAAACAAGCTTTTAAACGACAACCAGCACGGATTCAGGGAAGGGAAATTCAATGTCACAAACCTACTGGAGTTATATGACAGGTTAACGGAAGTAAGGGACACGTGAGAGAGGGTGTGGGTAGATTACATTTTTTGGACTGCAAGAAGGGCCTTTGACACAGTTCCTCACAAGAGATAGTGCAAAAGCTTAGAGGATCAGGCGCACATAAAAGGAAGGGCACTGCTTGGATCAGAGAATTTATGACAGGGAGACAACAACGAGTCAAGGCGCGTGACGAGTTGTCAGAGTGGGCGCCTGTGACAAAGCGGAGTTCCACAAGTTACTCAGTTCTAGGGGACCAAGTGAATTGCTAGTTTTGTGTATATGTGAATGACATGGACGGAAAGGATACACTCAGAAGTGTCCCTGTTTGTAGATAATGTGAAGTTAACGAGGAGAAATAAATTGGATGAGAATCAGTCAGGACTACAGAGAGACTTGGAAAGGCTGGAAGACTGGTAGAGCAACTGGCTCCTCGAATTTAATCCCGTCGAATGCAAAGTGATGAAGATCGGGGAATGGCACATAAGAGCGGAAACAAGAGTATAGGCTAGGTGGCCAAAGACTGCAAACCTCAAACATGGAAAAGGATCTTGGGGTGTGTGGCATGCAAAGAGTACGTAACCTTTATTCGGCGCATGGACACACCCTCATTTACAGGCTATCTCCCCCAACCAGCGAACCAGGTTGCTAAGAGTTGGTGATGGGGCCCCATCGTTCAACTAGTGACCAGGTTTTAGCCAATAAGAAGGTGGGATTGTCAATGGCAGTGGTTATGAGGAAACCGCTTCCTGTCTGCCTTGTCATTCCCATTCCTAGAGCTGGTGAAGCACGGTTCTGCTTATGCTTGTGGCTTCCTATTTCTGCCTTGCTTACCGTGTTTGGAGTACACTATATTTATCACTGTTACTTAGTGTTACATATTGACTGTTCTAAATTGGGGAAGGATAATATAAGTCTAACTTTTTCTACTGTGTTTATTTGCTCCCATTACACCTGGATAACAGGCCATTTGAAATCCTAGGGTTGTAATATGGGTAGCATGTCCGAGAGCTGGGACGTAGAGAAGAACGGTTTGAGCTTAGGGTGAGCTTGTAGCAGTGAAATTGTGTAGCTTGCTGTTTCGCTTCGCTTTATCAAATTTTGCGTTTTGTCTGGTGCTTATGATCAGCCTTGATTTTGTGTGTTCGTGCAAACAGCTCGCTACTAGCTTGTTCAAGTGTGCTCGCTTCGCTACGGTCAATCTCTGTGTTGCAGTCGGCTTTGCTTGTATGCGTATTCTGCAATCGTACTGTGCATAGCTAGCGTGTTTGCAAATTAACGTGTTACGTTGGGGTATTCGTTCTGTGCATAGCGAATAACTTATGCCACCTAGCACGTGTCAGACGCTTGGTGTTCGGCCATATACTTTGATAACTACCTAATGTCCCTACAGCGTTGTTGGCAAATTGCGGTTCCATTGGCATTCCCTATAAACGCACTCTCACAGCTGCGCAACGGGTTCACTTATTGCTGACACACTTATTGAAGAAGTGATGGCACATCAAACTCCTCCTCTACGGGAGCTGGGGCAAAACAAAAACTTTATGTTCTCGCCATGAGGAGTTGATGCACCTACGGAGCAAAATGGTCGTATAGTGCAGCTGGGTTGTCTCGAGGTGATATCAGCGTCGTTGGGCCTTGAGCTGGACAATATCACGCTGGAGCAAACTAGGGAACAGAGAGCATTCGCAAGGGAAGAATTTGATAGGGAAAGACGAAAGGAGGCAGTTTTCGCTTTCTGTAACGATTTCAGTTTTAAAAAAGCAAGTACAGCCTGTTCCCCGCTTCAATGAGGCCGAACCAGAGCTATTGTTTCGAATGCTTCGAAATATCCAGGCTCGAGCCTTGAGGTGGCCGGAAACTGCACTGGGCAGAGTTGGTTCATTACAGCATTATTGGGTAAGGCAGGAAGTATTTACGCTCGGTATTAACTTGACGTGAAATTCTCTGATTTTCAAGTTGTGAAGACACTAGTGTTGGGAGCAGTATACATGTATCCCAGCTAAATACGTAAGACCTTCAAAATGAACAGGCGGCAGCTTGTCAATCCTGGTGGACTTTGTGAGACAGCAAACCAAAGTTTTACCTGCTGGGTATAAGCGAGTGTGTGGCTCTACTTTTGAGGAGCTGTGTGAGGCTTATTCTGATTGTATAACCTGCTGGAGTCTGTGGAGACCAGGTTTTCGTGTCTTTCTGCAGGGATCGAGGACTTAACCACTGCATTGGAGGCGGACCGGTTGGCTGATACCTTCGAACGAACCGACCTTGTCCGAGCGTCCGTCTCTTCTTTTCAACAGTCTGGCGTGATGCAGAGATCGACAAACATTGGAGAATGAAGTGCCAGCGGAAGGGAGAGCGTCTACGTCATCCAACCAAGTCACTGGTGAGCCACGCTTCTCAACAATATGGTCCCTCTGCGGAGAGGCAAACTACTTATGAGAGCATTCTCGAAAACATATCCAGAGAGGCACAGCCAGAACGACACCACTTGCAAGTCATCAGGGAGTAAGGGCAAACATGTCGTTCTGCTCTTCAGGTGTAATAAAGTAGGTTCACATCGTTCCATACTGCCCCCAAAAACCTCATCCATCGGGAAAATCTCTGAATATCCTAGTAAACATGTCCCTAGCGAAGTAGTGAAAGGTATGGCCCCTTATTATTGCGATAGTCTTATTTCCATTCAGGAAAAACTCAGAACCAACTAAAGTAAATACCTTTTAGAGATACTGGAGGCAGATTTGACTCACTTGTCAAGAAGGAATATTACCCCTTTCCAGAGAATACTTCCTTGAATTCCTCAGTTTTATTGGAAGCCTATGGAGGAGCTATATATTCGGTTTCCTTTGCATAAAATTTATGTACAGTGCAAATATTACACTGGGATACTGACTGTAGGTATCTCAAAAGGATTTCCCATGAAAAATTGCCATGTTATTACTGGGTAATAACATTACTACTGTTACTTCGTGTCGCTGAACCTTCTTAATGATAATGCTTCTCCAGTGGTGGCCCATAACTGGGCAACTCCAAGGTTGTCTGGGGAGAAGTTTGGACCTATCCTTGGAGATCCGATCTCGCCGAATAGCCACGTTGTTTTATGAGACACACCGGCCGGAGTCTCGTAAATATGTGACAGACCCCGATCAAGGCATTCCTATTCCCATGGTTGCAGGATTGCCAGTTGTCTCTGTTTCCATGCCCAGAGGGACTGCCTTCGGGAGGAACAAACGAAAGGACCCTTCTTTAATATTCGCTTTTCAGGCAGCCATGGGTAAATCCTCTTTGGGTCATCCAGTCAAGTATGAGTTTGAAAAATGATTAATTTGGTCTGCACTGAGGATGGTAAGAGATAGAGGGCGGCAATTATACGTCAGCGTTGTTGGTTCCAACCAAGTATAGACCCTGATATTAAATATAGCTCATAATACGTCATAGGATGTCACTTTGGTAGTAACAAAACCTTGTTATAGAATCACAAAAGGAATTTTATTGGCCAAAATTAAAGGAAAGATGTGAAGAATCATATTAGGTGTTGCCGAGAATGTCTGCAAGTTTGGAAAACCTGGACATTCCATTAAACCTGACCTCTCCAACCCATACTGCGGATGGAGACCTTTTGCAGATTTTTAATTATAGATTGTGTAGGTCCACTACCTAAGTCAAAGTCTGGAAATCAGTATTTATTTACAATTATGGATAAAGTAACCAGATATCCTGAAGCGATCCCATGCGTAGTTCAATACTTAAGCTATTCTCAAAGCTTTAACAAAATTCATTTCTTGGTTTTGGCATTCCTAAAACTATACAAAGTGATCAAGGTACTAACTCACTGCCAAAGCATTTAGGGAAGTATAAATAGGTTAGGGATATTCACAACTTATCACTGCTATCATCTCAGTCCCAAGGCGCCTTGGAAAAAAGATTCACCAAACATTTAAAAACAATGATGAGAGTTTTTGCATGCACTTTCCGACAGATTGGGATGAATCTCTACCGTTGTTGCTGTTCTCAGTACGAGAGACGGTGCAGAGTCTCATGGTATAGTCGTTTGAGCTGATCTTTGGGCACAATGTACGAGGTCCTGTCTTCGGTTGCTCAAGAAGGATGGATGGGAGAAGTCGTAAGCTCAGCACTCTACAACCCGTCGTCTTCAAGGTTGCGGTGGCACTTGAGTAGCCACGGCTAACCTAAAGATAGCTCCAATGTAAGATGAACAGAGAGGTATGACAGAAGTGCACAATTCCGCTCCTTCATCCTGGAGACAAGGTGTTGGTGCAGGAACTATAACCTGGGCCACACCTTGAAAGCTAGATTTACGGGACCTATGAGATAGATAAGTAGATATCTGATTTAAATTATGTGGTAGCTCCCCCATTTGTACGCCTCAAAAACAAAAAACTTTCCTCATTAATCAAATAATGGCCTTTCATACACCAGCAATATAAAAGTTCCCAGTAATGACTCTGTCCTCTACACTCTGAGGACGACTCTGACTTCTTTGCACTCTATCTCTGAAATTAATACTAAACTTTCAAATTTGGCCTCCTCAAGGATCCTAGCCCGTTATTGGATGGTTTTATCTGAAATACAAGCAACAATTTAACTGATGCTTCTACAGTCATTATCCTAATATTTTTTCGGATGTGCCGAAAAAAAATGTACGTTAGGTGTCCATGATGTAGTAGTGGGAAAAATCTAAATCCAATTAAACTCTCCCACTACAGATACGAATCCTGAAAGCAAAGGCTACTTCTCAGCAGGAAGTAGACTTCTTGTTAGAACATTGTTTAGTGGAGGAGTCATCTAGTCCATGGGCTTCACCGTGCATCCTAGTAAAAAGAGGATGGAGGGTTTTCGTTATGTGCAAGACTACCGTAAGGGAACGTGGTCACAAATCACAGATGCTTACCCTCTTCCTTCGTCTGGATGACGTAATTGACTTTGTGGGTTATAAGGCTACTCTTTGTGTCCAATTGAGATCTCCTTAAAGGTTAATATCAGGTTCCTTTGACAGATAAGGCGAAGGAATTCTGCCTTTCTTCGTATCCGGAGGTCATTATAAGTATACAGTTACCCTTCTGATTGATAAAATTCCCCCTCTTCATTCAGAAACTCGGCCATCAGGCCTTTTAAAGGACTTGAAGCACGGCAGCATACCTAAGATGATTTTGTTGTGGTGATCTTGATACTTGGTCAACACATACTTGTACGTAAAGCTCTGTTTGAGACCTTTACGATTCCCATTTAACAGTTAATTTATTAAGATCTTCCTTTGACCAGGCCATCTGTCACTTTTCTAGGCATGAAGTAGGTAGTGGTATGTTGCACCTAAACTTGCTAAAGTTCTTTCGATTAAAGATTAATCAGTTCCTCATGATAGGAAATCTTCTTCAACGTGTCCTAGGCATCATGATAGGATTTTACAGAAGATTCTGGTGGAGATTTTTATCAGTTTTTGTAGCCCCTTTCCTCTCTTACCAGTCATAAAGTTCCCTTTAATTGGACGTCAGATTGTAACACTGCTTTGAATAAAGCAAATAAGATTATTGTGCTTTGCACCCATTCTCCTGTCTCCAGACTTCGCCAAACCTTTTTCAGTACAGGTTGATGCGTGTGAGTCTGGGGTTGGGGCGGTACTATTACAAATCGGGAACAAGGAGCTGCAGCCAAATCGCATACTTTCAGCCAAGTTCCAGCCACATCAGAGAGCTTACTCTACCATTGAAAAAGAAGCCCTCGCGCTGGTAATGGCTTTGGAGCATTTCGATGTTTATGTGGGCCAGACATCGCAGGTGGTCACAGTCTACAGTGATCACAACCCGTTAGTCTATCTCCAAGCCATGAAGAATCACAACACAAGGCTTATGCGTTGGACGCTCAGGCTGCAGCCCTACAATATAAAAATTAATTATATTGCCGGCAAAGAAAATGTGTTGGCAGACTCTTTGTCAAGAGTCTAGTTTAATATTTTATTTAGGTTAGGATGTATTTGTGGTAACCCCCCTTTCAAGCTCTTTTTTTTATCCCCTGATGTGGGGTTTTTTTTTTTAGTGAGGGGATACGGGCTACCGTCCGCTTGTATCTTGGACCTATGTTGGCCTATCTGACTGCTGTCTCACTCTGAGTTTAGGGTTTGGCTTTTGGTCACTAGGAAAGCTGAGCTCTATCTAAGAGTTGGATGGTGGAGAGGATAGGCGGTCCCATTATTTTGTGCCATGGCGGCACGGTTACCACTGGGAGGTGGCAGCCTAATCCTGAGCCTTCTCGGGGGTGGGGGTGTGGCATGCAAAGAGTACGTAACCTTTATTCGGCGCATGGACACACCCTCATTTACAGGCTATCTCCCCCAACCAGCGAACCAGGTTGCTAAGAGTTTTTGATGGGGCCCCATCGTTCAACTAGTGACCAGGTTCTAGCCAATAAGAAGGTGGGATTGACAATCGCAGAGGTTATGTGGATACCGCTTCTCCTGTCTGCCCTTGTCATTCCCATTCTAGAGCTGGTTGAAGCACGGTCTGCTATCTTGTGGCTTCTATTTCTGCCTTGCTTACCGTGGAGTGCACTATATTTATCACTGTACATAGTGTACATATTGCTGTTCTAAATTGGTGAAGGATAATATAAGTCTAAACTTTTTCTACTGTGTTTATTTGCTCCCATTACACCTGGGATAACAGGCCATTTGAAATCCTAGGTTGTAATAGGGTGAGTATAATACCGAGCACGTCTCCTGAGGCGCACATCAACCAGATACTGCTGCAACATATGGGCACCTGGCAAACCTGATAATAGCATTCCGATACCTCAGTAAGGAATCGTTCAAGACTCTCTACACCATGTAAGTCAGGCCCATACTGGAGTGTACAGCACCGGTTTGGAACCCACACCTGATCATGCACGTTAAGAAATTACAGAAAGTGCAAAGGTTTGCAACAAGACTAGGTCCAGAGCTAATGGAAATGTCCTACGAAGAAAGGTTAAGGGAAATCGGCCAGACGGCACTCGAGGACAGGAGGGTTAGGGGAGACATGATAACGACCTACAAAATATTGCGAGAAACTGACAAGGACAAAGACAGGATGTTCCAGAGATGAGAGACAGAAGCAAAGGGTCACAGATGGAAGTTGAAGACTCAGATGAGTCAAAGAGATGTTCGTAAGCATATATTTAGTCAGAGTTGTCACGAAGTGGAATAGTCTAGTAGGTGGCGTAGTGGACGCAAGAATCATATATTATTTTAAAACAAGGTTTGATAAAGCTCGTGGAGCATGGAGAGAGAGGACCTAGTAGCCATGAGTGAAGAGGCGGGGCCAGGAGCTGAGTCTCAACCCCTGCAACCACAAATAGGTGAGTTCACTCGCTCCAGAACAGACTGTACTAGTTTTGTAAAGGGAATACAATGTGAAGAAGGAAGTACAATGTAAAGAAGGAAGTACAATGTAAAGAAGGAAGTACAATGTAAAGGAGGAAGTACAATGTAAAGGAGGAAGTACAATGTAAAGGAGGAAGTACAATGTAAAGGAGGAAGTACAATGTAAAGGAGGAAGTACAATGTAAAGGAGGAAGTACAATGTAAAGGAGGAAGTACAATGTGAAGAAGGAAGTACAATGTAAAGGAGGAAGTACAATGTGAAGAAGGAAGTACAATGTAAAGGAGGAAGTACAATGTGAAGAAGGAAGTACAATGTAAAGAAGTACAATGGAAATATAAACACACACATGCAGTTTAATGTGATCCTTTATTGACAACGTTTCGCCCACACAGTGGGCTTTTTCAAGTCACAAACAGACCTACCTGGGGTGGAAGGTACGCGAGTATTTATAGTCAGGTTCAGAATGTTGAGGTCAGCTGGAGAAAGCTGCATCTGATGATGTACCGAGTGGGGTTATAGAGTCTAAAATCTTGGGTAGCTTGGGAGATTGCATAAATTTATGAGCAGACCTTATGCAGTGTTCTTCAATTCCTATGTTTTTATGTGGGATAGCGATGGAGAAGTTTCTTCGCAAGTGGTTCCACTACGTTATAGAAGCCATTATTCTGGTTGAGGTTGTCGGATATAGAAATAAGTGATGATTCCAGGATTCTTCGGTATTGAGTGTTGTCTTCTGTGGCGATAAGTCTTGAGTTTCTGTAGTTTATCAAGTGGTTGTGTGAATTACGGTGTTGTACACAGGCATTCCTTGTGTCGTCAGACCTGCTTGCGTATTGGTGTTCTGAAATACGTGTTTGGAGGTCCCCTGCAGAGGGTGGAAGCTTGTCCTGTCTATCACTGGTAATGTCCTTCGTGGTCGTGGTAGACAGGATAGACAGGACAAGCTTCCACCTTCTGCAGGGGTATACATAATCCCTTGTAATGACTGCAACAAATTATACGTGGGCGAAACATCAAGGGACCTCCAAACACGTATTTCAGAACACCAATACGCAAGCAGGTCTGACGATCCAAGGAATGCCTGTGTACAACACCGTAATTCACACAACCACTTCATAAACTACAGAAACTCAAGACTTATCGCCACAGAAGACAACACTCAATACTGAAGAATCCTGGAATCATCACTTATTTCTATATCCAACAACTTCAACCAGAATAATGGCTTCTATAACGTAGCGGAACCACTTGCGAAGAAACATCTCCATCGCTATCCCACATAAGAGCATAGGAATGGAAGAACACTGCAGAAGGTCTGCTCACAAACTTATCCAATCTCCCTTCCAAGCTACCCAACATTTTAGACTCTATAACCCCACTCGGTACATCATCAGATGAAGCACTCTCCACCTGATTAAATATTAAAATGGTATAAAATACCGACAGGTTGTTAGGTAAGACACATGCAACAGTAGGTATCTTTATTTCGAAACGTTTCGCCTACACAGTAGGCTTCTTCAGTCGAGTACAGGAAAGTTGATAGAAACAGAAGAGACTTGAAGACGATGTAATCAGTCCATCACCCTTAAAGTTTTGAGGTGGTCAGTCCCTCAGTCTGGAGAAGAGCATTGTTCCATAGTCTGAAACAATATGGAGTTGAAGTGACAGGATGGAGCCTTATATAGCGCCAGGAGGTGAAACGTAGGTCACTAGTAGAGGTAAGAACGCAGAAGATTTGAGAGGGACCTGACCTCCAACTTCTGCGTTCTTACCTCTACTAGTGACCTACGTCTCACCTCCTGGCGCTATATAAGGCTCCATCCTGTCACTTCAACTCCATATTGTTTCAGACTATGGAACACTGCTCTTCTCCAGACTGAGGGACTGACCACCTCAAAACTTTAAGGGTGATGGACTGATTACATCGTCTTCAAGTCTCTTCTGTTTCTATCAACTTTCCTGTACTCGACTGAAGAAGCCTACTGTGTAGGCGAAACGTTTCGAAATAAAGATACCTACTGTTGCATATGTGTCTTACCTAACATTCTCCACCTGACCTCAGCATTCTGAACCTGACTATAAATACTCGCGTACCTTCCACCCCTGGTAGATCTGTTTGTGACTTGAAAAAGCCCACTGTGTGGGCGAAACGTTGTCAGTAAAGGGTCACATTATACTGCATGTGTGTTTATATTTCCATTGCGTCGGTATTTTATACCATTTATTTCCAAAGAAGTACAATGTTTGTAAAGAAGGGAGTACAATGTTTTGTATGAGCTGTGTCAACAAATTATTAATACAGAATATCTTCTAGAGTAAGAATAAGATTAAATATATTAAGGAAAAATAGAGTAACAAAAAAGTAGTGCTTTTGTTGACGTGGTAGAGGGTAGAGTAGTGCTTTTGTTGACAACATGACGGAGGGCAGAGTAGTGCTTTTGTTGACGACATGACGGAGGGTAGAGTGGTCCTTTTGTTGACATGGAGGGTAGAGTAGTGCTTTTGTTGACAACATGGCGGAGGGTAGACGGTCTAAGCTCCGCTCTATTTATACACGAAGCCAATGGATGGATGGATAGAAGAACTAAAACTCTCAAGATAATCAGGTAAGGCATGAAGGATTAATATAGAAATTAATTTAAGTAAACTGCAAGTTTAAAGCTTATAATAACATGCACAGAATAGATGACGATAGCCAGGTTATCAATAAACAAATAACCCGCACATAGAAGAGAGGAGCTTACGACGACGTGTCGGTCCGACTTGGACCATTTACAAAGTGTAGACGAATGGTTCTGAGAACCGACATGTTGATAAATTAGACACACGTGCAACTTTTGGGTATCTTTATTGTATGGACTGATGAAACCACTGTGTGGCGAAACGTTTCCTCAATAAAGATACCCAAGAGTTGCACATGTGTCTAATTTATTTACAAAGTCTCACTGTGCGGGTTATTTGTTCATTGTTCCAGTCAGGGTATTGTGCCTTTTTTGTTATTCAAGTTATCAATGTCAATGAGGAAACATGTGAAGCCTTAATTAGAAAGTCTGAGATTGTGTTAAAAAAAATAAGATATTTTTTAAGTAAGAGATTTTAATCGCTAACAAACAGCCGAACTAGAGGATGCTAAAAAAAAAAAAACTCACGAGGAAATAAAAAAATTTTACTAGATGACGATAAGAAAAAAACTGTAGGGCCAGATGGGAGAGTAACTTGGGTTCTTGAGAGAATATTCGGCTGAGGTATGTTATCCACTTTGATATTTTTTAGAATTTCATTATAGGGCTCTGGTGGCCTGGTGGTTAACGCTCTCGCTTCACACGGTGAGGGCCCGGGTTCGATTCCCAGCCAGAGTAGAAACATTGGACGTGTTTCTTTCCACCTGTTGTCTATGTTCCCCATCAGTAAAATGGGTACTTGGGTGTTAGTCGACTGGTGTGGGTCGCATCCTGGGACACTGACCTAAGGAGGCCTGGTCACAGACCGGGCCGCGGGGGCGTTGACCCCCGGAACTCTCTCCAGGTAAACTCCAGGTATAGGAAGGTTAAATAGCAAACACATGGAAGATGATCCATATTGTTACTCTGATTAAAATAAAAGGCGACAACGACAGCCCTTTTAAACTATATACCTCAGTTTCCCTGACGACTGCTCCAAAAATATTGGACAAAAACATTAGATTATAGTGAATTCAACGCTTAGAGAATATTATATTAACTGGTAAACAATTTACGTTTGCGGTATGCACATTTATGTGTCAAATATGTTAAGTTATTATGACAGAGTTACGGAAATTGTTCATGAAAGGAATGGATGGGTAGATTGTATTTACATAGACTTTAACACAGCTCTTGATAGACTTCTCCATGATAGATCAATTGTGATTTATCAAAATATAGGAGGAATTAACGGAAAATTATCACAGGGGATGATAGACTTTTTTGATAGGATAATTCGAGTATTTATAAAAAAAAAATGTTACTTTTTGACTTACCGCCCCCCTCCCCCTCCCCTTCCCCCTCCCCCTCCCTTCCCCTCCCCCTCCCCCTCCCCCTCCCCCTCCCCCTCCCCCTCCCCTTCCCCCTACCCCAGAAAAATCTAATTTATGTAAATTTTTCAGAAGCAATAAACAGTTAAGTGAATTCATCTGCAGATGACGCACAAGTCTAATATATAATTAATAATAAAAATACCTAAATATTTACTACACAATCTGGATAATTAGCACATGGAGTGACACATGGATAATGGAATTTAATGTAATGTCATGTAATGGAAATTGAAAAAAATGAAATCAGGCCACAAGAAGAAGAACACAGTGGTAAAATAATTAAAGTTCAGAGAAAGTGATCAACGAGACATTAACAAAAAACTTGTCACAGGAAGACCATATGAAATAATTTGTATGAAACTCATAAAATAATTCATAGAATAACTTTAAAATATATGGATGGTGAAATGTTAGGAAAGTTGTTTATAACGATTATTAGACTAAAAATTTGTACCCACATATAAAAAAAGAAAGTTGACTGATAAGCTTAAAAATGACTGCCAGAGTTGAACAACATGAATTATGATAAGTTGAAAATATTAGAAGTGGTGTTGATTGTTAGAAGGAAAAGACAAGACATAATTACCTAAATAAGGTCTTGATAGAACTTAAAATGTAGTTGATAAATACGTGCTAACACCCGTGGCAGAAATGACAAGATTCCATCGTTGAAAATAGAGAAAAAAGTGGAATATAAAGGATAGAACATTTTCCATCTCAGAGTAGTTAATCAGTGGAATGTATTATAGAAGGAATTTGTAAATACTGCAACCAGTGGAAAATAAAATTTATGATGAACATATTAGTGAAGACAAGACACTACGAGCATATCTTTGTCTCTGTAAAAACAAGACACTACGAGCATATCTCTAACAAAAAGACACTACGAGCATATCTCTGTCTCTCTAACAACAAGACACTACGAGCATATTTCTGTCTAACAATAAGACACAACAAGCATATCTCTGTCTAACAATAAGACACTACGAGCATATCTCTAACAAAAAGACACTACGAGCATATCTCTGTCTCTCTAACAATAAGACACTACGAGCATATCTCTGTTTAACAATAAGACACAACAAGCATATCTCTGTCTAACAATAAGACACTACGAGCATATCTCTGCCTCTATAACAACAAGACACTACGAGCATATCTCTGTCTCTCTAACAACAAAACACTACGAGCATATCTCTGTCTAACAATAAGACACTACGAACATATCTCTGTCTCTCTAACAACAAAACACTACGAGCATATCTCTGTCTAACAATAAGACACTACGAGCATATCTCTGCCTCTCTAACAACAAGACACTACGAGCATATCTCTGTCTAACAATAAGACACTACGAGCATATCTCTGCCTCTCTAACAACAAGACACTACGAGCATATCTCTGCCTCTCTAACAACAAGACACTACGAGCATATCTCTGTCTCTCTAACAACAAGACACTACGAGCATATATCTGCCTCTCTAACAACAAGACACTAGGAGCATATATCTGCCTCTCTAACAATAAGACACTACGAGCATATCTTTACCTCTCTAACAACAAGACACTACGAGCATATCTTTGCCTCTCTAACAACAAGACACTACGAGCATATCTCTGTCTAACAAGAAGACACTACGAGCATATCTCTGTCTAACAAGAAGACACTACGAGCATATCTCTGTCTAACAAGAAGACACTACGAGCATATCTCTAACAAGAAGATACTACGAGCATATCTCTGTCTAACAACAAGACACTACGAGCATGTCTGTCTAACAACAAGACACTACGAGCATGTCTCTGCCTCTCTAACAACAAGACAGTACGAGCATATCTCTGCCTCTCTAACAACAAGACACTACGAGCATATCTCTGCCTCTCTAACAACAAGACACTACGAGCATATCTGTCTAACAACAAGACACTACGAGCATATCTCTGTCTAACAACAAGACACTACGAGCATATCTCTGTCTAACAACAAGACACTACGAGCCTATCTGTCTAACAACAAGACACTACGACCATATCTCTGTCTAACAAGACACTACGAGCATGTCTCTGTCTAACAACAAGACACTACGAGCATGTCTCTGTCTAACAACAAGACACTACGAGCATATCTCTGCCTCTCTAACAACAAGACACTACGAGCATATCTCTGCCTCTCTAACAACATGACACTACGAGCATATCTCTGTCTAACAACATGACACTACGAGCATATCTCTGCCTCTGTAGTAACTAAAAAATAACATCACAAAAAGGTAACTAGACTCGTTCTCGAGTCAAGTGCGTCGTACTTATGGTAACGTTTGCATACATTATTTTGTGATTTTCTCACCTATTTCTACCACTTATTCCGTAAATATGATAGGGTAAAGTTCTATTAAACTGAAAAAATCAAATCATTGAACGGGTGGGATTTGAATTCGTGGAAATAAGGAGGGTGCTAATGTTGCCGTTTTATAAACTGTAGTGTAAAGCACCACTCTGGCAAGACAGTGATGGAGTGAATGATGATGAAAGTTTTTCTTTTTCGGATCACCCTGCCTTGGTGGGAATCGGCCGATGTGTTAATAAAAAAAAATATCTGAAAAACACTTGACCAGCTGGCCAGCTGGTCTGTGAGTTTTAGGATACACCTGGCATGGGTTGAAATCCCACTCGTTCTGTGGTTTGTTTCTAACAGTTTTGATTCCCGTAAATTGGCTTGTATATTGGATTGAAGAAGACAGCTCACAGCTTATTATGTCAGGTTTGTGTGAACTTTTTGTAAATAGAGGAATATCTAACGAACAATACTTGGTCTCCTACACGTGGAGAGCAGGAGTTAACATGTCACCCAGAGTTACCTGTGGTCACCATTGACACAACTGCGCCAGTGAGTCACCACTAACACAACTGTCCCAGTGAGTCACTCCTGCACCATAACTGCTCTAGTGAGTCACCCCTGCACCATAACTGCCCCAGTGAGTCACTAACACAGCTGCCCAAGTGAGTCACCACTAACACAGCTGCCCCAGTGAGTCACCACTAACACAGCTGCCCCAGTGAGTCACCACTAACACAGCTGCCCAAGTGAGTCACCACTAACACAGCTGCCCAAGTGAGTCACCACTAACACAGCTGCCCAAGTGAGTCACCACTAACACAGCTGCCCAAGTGAGTCACCACTAACACAACTGCCCAAGTGAGTCACCACTAACAACTGCCAAAGTGAGTCACCACTAACAACTGCCCCGGTGAGTCACTAACAACTGCCCCAGTGAGTCACCCCTGCACCGTAACAGCGCCAGTGAGTCACCACTAACAACTGCGTCATGACGCCGCCTTTGCGCTATCACACATCATAACTGCGCCACTGCACCTCCCCTCCACCCTAAACACGAAAAAAAAAGCCCAGTGGGGCCAAAAACCCTGCGCCAAAAACCCCATATGACTGCGCCATTTTATCCTTCCCGGGCGAAATCACCCCACCACAAGAATTTGCGCCAACTGCCCCCCCCCCACCTGGTCTTCACTAAACAAAAGTTTCTCTTTTTTTTTAAACGGTAAATTTTTGGGCCTTCAAAACTGAATTTTCAAAAACCGGGAACCTCAGAGAAGGGAGGGGAACAAGGGAGGGGGGAGGAGAGGAGGAGGGAGGGGGAAGAGGGGAGGGGAGGAGGGGGGGGAATGGGAGGGGGAGGAGAAAAGGTTTGGGGAAAAGGGAGACGTGGGGGGGGGAAGGGGTTTCACCAAGCGGGGAAAGGGGGTAAGGGGCCCGGGGGGAAAAGGAGCCCATGGGGTTTGGGAAAGGGGGTTGAAGAGGCTGGAGATTGGAGAACGGGCCCGGAGGCGGGAAAGGGGTCGGGGGGCTGGGAAGGGGTCGGGGGCGGGGAAGGGGTTTGGGAGGCGGGGGAAGGGGTCGGAGGCTGGGAAGGGCCCGGAGGCTGGGAAGGGGTCGGAGGCTGGGAAGGGGTCGGGGGCTGGGAAGGGCCGGGGGGCGGGAAGGGTCGGGCGGGGAAGGGGTGGGAGGCTGGGGAAGGGGGTTTCGGGCCGGGAAGGGGGCCCAGAAGGGTTTGGAAAAGGGGCAGGGGGTTTGGGGTCAGGAATTTGGGGAAAAAGGGGGTCGGGAGGCGGGAAAGGGGGTCAGGGGGTTTGGGGAAACGGGGGTTTTGGGGCGGGAGAGGAAGCATCCCCTCCCGACGGTGAGAAGGAGAGAGGGGGAGAAACCCCTTTCCACGGCAGTGAAGAGGGAGAGAGAGAGGGAGCATCCCTTTTAAAAAAACCACTCTTTTCTTTTCCCCGGGGCCACTTTGGATTTTTTTGATGCGTTCTTTTAAACTCTTTGGCCTTGATGGTGGAGACAGCAGGATTTTGAGGAGAAAGGTAAAAAGGGGGAGGAAGGGAGGGAAAATAAAGGGAAAAGGAGAATAAGAAGAAGAGGAATAGGAAGGGGTATTTTGAGTAGGAATAACTTAGTTACTAAGAAATTTTTCTTACCTTTTTTTCATGTGTGTTAGTAACCTCCATTGTGGCGCTTTTTTTTCCTGCCTTCTACCTATTTTCCCCTCTCTCCACCTATTTTTCGTTTGCCCTCCCCTCTATTTTCCATGTCTTTATTTTCCCCGGCTTCCCCCCCAAATATTTTCCCCCGTCTTCCAACTATTTTCCCCTGTCTTCCAGCCCCATTTTCCCCCGTCTTTCCAAATTTTTCCCCCGTCTTCCCCAAATATTTTTCCCCGTCCTTTTCCCAAAATTTTCCCCGTCTTCCAAATATTTTTTCCCCCCCTGTCCCTTTCCCAAAATTTTCCCTGTCCCTTTCCCAAATAATTTTTCCCTGCTTCCAACTTTTTCCCTGCTTCCAACAAATTTTTCCCCTTCCCCAAATATTTTCCCTGTCTTCCCAAAATATTTTCCCTGTCTTTTGTCCAACTAATTTTTTCCCCGTCTTCCAACTATTTTTTCCCCGTCTTTTCCAAAATATTTTTCCCTGTCCTTTTCCAAAATATTTTTTTTCCCCTTTCCCTTTCCAAATATTTTTTCCCGTCTTTCCCCAAATATTTTTTTTTGTCTTTTCCAACCCTTTTTTTTGTCTTCCAACTATTTTTCCCTGTCTTCCAAGTATTTTCCCTGTCTTCCAAGTTTTTTCCCCTGTCTTCCAAGTATTTTCCCTGTCTTCCAAGTGTTTTCCCTGTCTTCCAAGTGTTTTCCCTGTCTTCCAAGTGTTTTCCCTGTCTTCCAAGTATTTTCCCTGTTTTCCCAAGTTTTTTCCCCTGTCTTCCAAGCTTTTTTCCCTGTCTTCCAAGTATTTTCCCTGTCTTCCAACTATTTTCCCTGTCTTCCAACTATTTTCCCTGTCTTCCAACTATTTTCCCTGTCTTCCAAGTATTTTCCCTGTCTTCCAACTATTTTCCCCTGTCTTCCAACTAATTTTTCCTCCTAAAATTTAACTCCTTTTTCAGTTATGGTGGTTACTTCATAATTCTTCTCTGCACATTTTCTCTCATCCTCAAAATACATAAAACATTTATGGCCTGAAAATCTGGTAAACATACTTTGTTGAATATTTCTCTTCCTTCAAAAATTATTTTTTAAATTTTACCTGTAAATCATGTGAAATTTCTCCCACTTTATTTTGTATGCTCTTCTGGTGTTTTATTTTTGTTATTAATAATTCCTGGATCCATTTCTTTGATACCTTCAGTTTTTTTACATAATCTATATTCTGAACGCGGCCTGATTTCACTATCTCCCATTTCTATTAATTTTCCATTATCAACATGAAGATGCTGCAACATCTCCCTTTATCAAATGAAAATGCTGCAACATCTCCCATTTAAAACATGTGCTGCAACATCTCCCATTTATAACATGATGCTGCAACTTCCCTTTATAAACATGATGCTGCAACATCTCCCATTTATAAAACATGAATGCAACATCTCCCATTTATAAAAAATGATGCTGCAACATCTCCCATTATCAACATGAATCTTGCAACATCTCCCATTTATCAACATGAAGCACGCAACATCTCCCATTTATCAAATAATGCTACTGCAACATCTCCCCTTTTATCAACATGAATCCCGTTGCAAAACCTCTCCCATTTATCAACAAAGATGCTGTTGCAAACCTCTCCCATTTATCAACATGATGCTGTTTTCAACCTCTCCCATTTATCAACATGATGCTGTTGCAACATCTCCCATTTATCAACATGAAGATGCAATATCCTTTTCCATCACTTCCTTCTTTAAACAGTCTTATGTTCTGACTGGAAAGCTTTTATTTTAGGCAGGAACTAGGACAGTAGTAAAACAGCGAATAGTATGTCATATTAGTAGCCAGAAACCTGAGTAGATCTATAGCTCGCTAAGATAACATGTCTTTGGAACATTTTCGGAGCAACATGCAATGCAGAGTTACTGTACTGTTACAAGAACAGTAATTTGGTAATTTGAAGCTGAACACAAACTACGCGATCAGCCTTGTGGTCGCCCCTTCTGAGCACTCATTCGATAAGCAAATAAATGTTTTTGGTGGAGAAATAACCTGGAATGGTTTTCCCCTTTTTCAGTAACCCAAGTCCCTTGTACTTCAGTGTAGCAGCTAGGTAAAAGTGTGCGGTAAAGGTTGATAAATTCCGCTAAATATTAGCGTTGAAGACTTGATGGGAATCAGTTCAGGCCTTTACAAGTCATACAGAAAGTAATATATTCATATTCCTGTAATATAAATGGTAAGTTATAACATTGCCCAACAATAATTAATTCCTTTCAAAGAGAAAAGTATTCTAAAATATACAAGCCACGAACTTAAAGCCTTTTATAAATTACATTTTCAGGGAAAACGGTATAAAGTGTACATGTGTGATGGTGATGTGTACAGTGTAAAAAGCAGAAACACTTGTGTGATTGTGTACATTAATGTGCACTTGTGTATCTTTGTGTCCCTTGTAAATATAAGAAACGAATAATAAACAATAGTTATCAATAATTGCAGTGTTCACGGGGGGAACTAATATATATAAAAATATATATATATTTTATAATAATATATATATATTATATATATTTTATATAATATATCAAACCTGATCTCGACCGAAGGAGACTCGAACCTTGGAGCAAAGTACGCAGTGCTTTACCATCCTACCCACGAAGCAAAACCTTGGGCTAGCTCACGCTAGACGTTTTTTTTCCAAAGGGAGCAAGCTTTCATCTCATCCCCTGCATGCATCGACCAATAGAGTTCAGGGTTTTTCTCCTTCGGGCCCAAAATCAGAGTT
>NC_069401.1:1223069-1313811 GCF_026875155.1 Cherax quadricarinatus
TCGTTTCCTTTGGCAAAGAAAAAAAAAAAACCAAAAGGAAGCTGATGTTGCAAGAGGGTGGTAGGGGTTGGTAGTGATTGTGGGAGAGGGTGGTAGTGATTGTGGGAGAGGGTGGTAGTGATTGTGGGAGAGGGGGGTATGATTGTAGAGGGGGTGGTATGATTGTAGTAGAGGGTGGTAGTGATGTGGTAGAGGGTAGTATGAGGGGGTTTAGGGGTTGGTATTTGGGTTTGATTGGGGGAAGAGGGTGGTGTGATTGTGGAAGAGGGGGGTATGATTGGGGAAAGGGGGGTAGTATTGGGGGAAAGAGGGTGGTAGTGATTGTGGTGGGGTGGTAGTGATTGTAGTGGTTAGGGGAATGGGTGGTTTTTTTGATGTGTAGAGGTTATAGGTGAGGGGGTTTGGGGATGGTGGAGGGGGTTATGATGGTGGTAGGATTGTGGTAGAGGGTGGTAGTGAGGGGGTGGGTAGGATGACCTCACCCCCCTTTTCCCCCCCCTTTCCGTCTTCCAACCCCCAAGGTTTTTCAATAAAGGAAAAAAAAGATTTTAAATTTTCATTTATCCTTAAAATTAGCACTTATATTTTTTTTCATTTTTTTTTGTATTTTAAAAAACTATAGTTATTCTCAAAGGGGATTAATTGGGGGATTTACATTTTATTTCTTTGGGAAATATTTACTTCGGTTTTTCATCCATTTTTGGTTTCTGACGAAACCTTCTGGAACGGATTAAGGTAAAAAACCGGGGATTCCAGTACTTGTTAATTTACCCTAACTGCCTCCTCTATTTTAAATTTAAACCTTTTCACTTCTTTTCCCGTGATTCCTTCTCCTTGTATCCCATCTCCCTTTGATCTCCGTACCTATAACTAAAAAATGATCCGATATTCTGGGGGGCCCTCTATAAACTTGCACATCCTGAAGTCTACCCAATTCAGTCTTTTATTTTTCCCCTTATATCCAAAAAAAACAAAATGTCATTATAAATCCCTTTCTATACAAAATTAAAAATGAAGGCCCCCCCCTTATCACTTTCACCTGGTACCCCAAAAATTACCTACCCTCCTTCTCTAAACCATTTTCCCCCTTTACCATTTAGGTTCCCACTACAAAAAGGGCTTCTGCTTGAGGTCACTTGATGGTCAAAAGTTCCAAAGCACTTGCCAACAGCGCCCAAAAATCTATCTAATCCTATGTATTCTTTTTTTTTTTTACACAGAGTTTGACAAGGTTTAGTTAAGGAAATTCCTAGCCTTATTGACAAGCTATTTACAGTTAAGATTCCTAACTTTATGGACAAGCTTAGAGCTGTTACAAGTACAACCAGCTCATTTGAAAGCATTTGTTTCTATTGTTATTAAAAACATACAAGTAGGAAACAGGATGAAGTTGGAGCCACTGTGGACCAGCATTTTCATCTGACAACTGGCTATCCGTTGTCATCATAATGCTGTACAAATGAGTTCTAATACTCAATTCCATCAAAGGTTTATTTCTCTATCAGGATACAATACTGAGGTTTACAGAATTAGTTATGTGTTGTTTAGATGTAGTAAAATAATAATACAGAGTGTACCACATAACACCAGCATGGCTAAGGCATCGTCGAGCAGACAGTATATTAAATCTTAAGTTTAAAATATTACAAAAATGAGAGGTAAGTTTTTGGTATTATGGCTAAGTGACTATATACAAGTTGTGAGTTTAGCATGTAAATGCTTTTGTTTTGGCACTATAACATATTTTCAGTATGGAGTATCGACAGGGCCAACTAATATCTAGTTAAGATTCTTATCTCTACTCGAGTCATCCTGGGTTAAAGAATCTCCAGATGAAGTGATGTTCTGGAGAAGGGTACAGCCAGAGTGAAGTTGAGCGCTTTCCTGCCCGTCTTGTGAAATAGCAAGCTTGCTTCATGCTGTCCATCGAAGTGAATAGCCAGAGTGTGGTACTTTGACAATATTGGCCTGTGTTGAAGGCTCTGCTGACATGACAGATCTATCCAGGATTGATCCAGGCGAGAGATGAGAAGTCTTGCTCTGTTCTCTACTCTGTCAAGCAGTTACAGATGAGAAAAGGGGTTGGTGAGCCAAGAAAGTGGAGCATACTCAAGGTGTGAGCGTACTTGTGCCTCGTACAAAATCTTGCAACCCCTGCTGTCAAGCAATGCGAGATATGGCGAAGTGCTGTAAGCTTCCTGGCTGCCTTGTTTGCAAGATTTACAACGTGGTTTTTCATGGTCAGTTTGGAGTCAAATTTCACCCCAAGGATATCAACTTCTTTCCCAGGTGCCAACACCCTCCCATTCATCCTTACTACTGCACTGGCATTACCATCATGGTGCCTAGAGATCATCATCATTTGTGTTTTCTCAGGTGCAAATGTTACTTGCCATCTATTTTCCCAAGCTGATATAGCTCTTAGCTGGTGATTGATGTAGCTTAGAGCAGCTGGCATTTCTTCTCTTGGATAAGTGAATGTCAGTGTACAGTCGTCTGCATATGCATGGATTCTGGGATGAGATGAAGAAGGTCATTGAAGTAGACATTCCATAACAATGGTCCCAGAATGCTTCCTTGTGGAACACTTGCCCCAATAGAATGTCTTGCTGATTCTGTTCCATTGAGAACTACCCTTAGAGATCTACCATGAAGGTAATCACTGAGGAGACATAGCATAAAGCCTGCAATTCCCAGAGCTTGCAGTTTTTGCTAAGAGGCCTTGGTGCCACACCCGGTCGAAAGCACCAGCAATGTCCAGTGCTACCACACAGCTGACTTTGGATTCATCCGGTGACTGGTGTCACTTAGTGGAGAGGTTTAACAACAGATCAGCAGCAGAGTAACCTTTCCTGAAGCCATATTGAGTCACAAAGTAGTGAGTTTGGTAGTCAAAAAAACTCTGTCATTTGTCTTGAGATTATTGTCTCAAGGAGCTTGCCAGTGATTGACAGGAGTGACACTGGTCTGTAGTTGCTGATTTCTGCTCTGCTCTTCTTTTTGTGAACAAGGACTACATTTGCCTCTTTCCACAGAGAAGGCCATTTACACTGTGCTAGGCAGTGCTGAAAGATGCGAGTTAGAGGTGATGCTAGCTGGTCTGCACATCTTCTCATATCATCATCTGCATATCTCTCTCTCTATTTATTTTATTATCACACTGGCCGATTCCCACCAAGGCAGGGTGGCCCGAAAAAGAAAAACTTTCACCATCATCCACTCCATCACTGTCTTGCCAGAAGGGTGCTTTACACTACAGTTTTTAAACTGCAACATTAACACCCCTCCTTCAGAGTGCAGGCACTGTACTTCCCATCTCCAGGACTCAAGTCCGGCCTGCCGGTTTCCCTGAACCCCTTCATAAATGTTACTTTGCTCACACTCCAACAGCACGTCAAGTATTAAAAACCATTTGTCTCCATTCACTCATATCAAACACGCTCACGCATGTCTGCTGGAAGTCCAAGCCCCTCGCACACAAAACCTCCTTTACCCCCTCCCTCCAACCTTTCCTAGGCCGACCCCTACCCCGCCTTCCTTCCACTACAGACTGATACACTCTTGAAGTCATTCTGTTTCGCTCCATTCTCTCTATATGTCCGAACCACTTCAACAACCCTTCCTCAGCCCTCTGGACAACAGTTTTGGTAAGGAAGGGTTGAGGTGGTTTGAACATGTAGAGAGAATGGAGCGAAACAGAATGACTTCAAGAGTGTATCAGTCTGTAGTGGAAGGAAGGCGGGTAGGGGTCGGCCTAGGAAAGGTTGGAGGGAGGGGGTAAAGGAGGTTTTGTGTGCGAGGGGCTTGGACTTCCAGCATATATAAATTATTTACATGTCCCAGAAATGTTTTTATAAGTGAAGTGGAACCCCGAATATCGGCCGCTGCATTTATCAGCCGATTCATATTTAGGCCAGTGTTTGGGCAGAAATTTTGCTCCATATTTCGACCAGTGCCTCGCAAATCGGCTGTATTAGATGAGTCAGCCCACCTCCCGCCGGGACGCCGCGCATAGGTGAATCACTCTCCCCGTGTCTCTTGGTGAATGAGCATATACTCCACGCATTCATCCAAACAGTTCCTTAAAATCCATTATTTTTGTGCTTGTTTATTAAGTGTGACTGTTAAATAAGCCACCTTGGGCCCCAAAAAAGTTCCTGGTAAAGTTCCTTTGGTAAAGAAAGTGAGAAACACAATAGAACTGAAGAAAGAAATTGTAGCAGAGTACGAAAGTGGAGGAGGAAGAGAAAGGAGTATGTCCTTCTTCTATCTCTACATCTATATCTCTCTACATCTATTCTCTCTACATCTATATCTCTCTACATCTATATCTCTCTACATCTATATCTCTCTACATCTATATCTCTCTACATCTATATCTCTCTACATCTATATCTCTCTACATCTATATCTCTCTACATCTATATCTCTCTACATCTATATCTCTCTACATCTATATCTCTCTACATCTATTCTCTCTATATCTATATATCTCTATATCTCTGTATCTCTATCTCTATATCTCTGTATCTCTATCTCTATTTTATATCTCTATCTCTGTTCCTATATCTATATCTCTATATTTATATCTATCTCTATTATATCTCTATATTTAATATCTATCTCTATTATATCTCTATATTTATATCTATCTCTATTTATATCTCTATTTATATCTATTTTATTTATATCTATCTCTATCTGCATCTCTCTATACTCCTCTCTTTTCCCGATGTATACACGCTTATTATAACCCACTTTTCGCATCTGACCCTAATTTAAATCCACAATATTATATATTATAATAAAAAGAAGCGCTAAGCCACAAGGGCTATACAGCGCTGCAGGGTAGGGAAGGAAGCGAGGGTATTGGGCGGCAAAGGGGGAGGGATATCTAGTTACAGAAAACAGCGGGGCAGGGGATAGTCAGGGGTAGAGGTAGCAAGAGTTTTGGGGGTAAAAAAGGGCTAAGGCACAGATTTTTGGAATCAGTCGTTTTGTCAAAAAGTCAATGAAGAGTCCGGATAAAAGGGGGGTCCATCACGAAAGGGAAGATAAAGGAGAGCGCGAGCGAAAACGATGGAGGTAAATTCTGGTGTCTTTGATAAAGGGGGCGCCCAACAGAACTGCAAACGTAAGGACCTGACAATTCCCAAAAGGGGAGCAGGGCCCTCTCCATGAGAACCATGAGTAAGACGAATATGCCAAGGGAAGAGGGGAGAGGAGTCTCCCAACATCGACACGGTGACAAAAGACAGCCATAGCCTATACTCAGTTTAAAGATTGAAGTTTTTTTCCCCGACAATAGCCCAAACGTTGTTGCCAACGGGTGTGAAGGTGGGTAGCTATTCAGCAAAATAGTCCGTAAAGGGAATCCCTTAAATATGAAACGGTAGGTCATTTACTGGACCGCGCAGCCGGTCTCCCGTTCATTCCCGTACGTCAACATGCCCCCGGGGCCCCCAAAAAAACAATTCTTTATGTTTGGGTAAAGAGCGGCGTACCCAAAATTTGGATACGGGGACAAAGGGGGTGGGGTGTATCAAATTTCTGTATACCTGTAAAGCCTACGGGAGTCTGAGACAACCAAAAACGATGACACAGGCACAGAGCATACAGAAAAGGCGCAAGAAGGGCATAAAATTGCATAAAAAATATAGCCAAAGATAGTTAAGCACTGACGATGCTGTTGGGAAACATTCTGCGAATCCTACGCCGTCAAAAGACTTAGAGCCATCTGTGTACACTGCAGGGGATGAGAATGAGAGTGGAATGGTAAAAAAAAAGGGCGGGAAGCGCCCGTAGCTTTGGGCTTTCGAGCAAGGGAGAGGAAAGAAAACTCAACGCTGGAACCCCCAGGGGGTGGGGAAAAAGTGAGATGCAATGAACAAGAAAGGGGTAATTGAAGAGAAGAAAGACGAATTTAGGGAAGAGAGAAGGGAGGGAGTAAACGGGGGCAGCGAACAATAAAGAATGTCTAAAATTCAGTGCCATTCTATAAATGGAAGGATTGGGAGATCAAGAGCTACAAGTAGCGAAGGCAAGGGGCATATGGCTTGGGTAAGGAGGGAACTTCGCTTTGCATAGATTCCAACAGGGGAAGAGCGAAAAGCCCCAACATAAACGTAACCCTTTGGGTGAAAATGGAGTTAAGGCTAGAGAGAGTAGAAGGGGCCCGTGAATAGATCTGGCACCAAATAAGTTTCGATAAAATGAGGGGGGAACGGGGGTGAAGGAAGTTCCATCACTCCCCATGAAAGAGGGGCAAGGGTTTTAAAAAGGGTTTTCAGCCGGGCTGTGAAAAGTTGCCTTCAAGAAGTAATGCGAGGTTTCCAGGATAACCTAGGGTCAAAGGGGGGCCCGAACCTGACTGTACACTTTCAGGGATACGGGAGCCATAGAGGAAAAAAAGGGTATCGGAGTACAGAGGTCTATGAAAGAAATTTGGTGATTTTGGTCGGAAAATTTAAACCCTGTTGGTGCCAATTGGAAACAGGGTCGACTGCATGCTGGAGAGAAACTGTATGAGGTGACGTCGCGCCGCACGGGAAAAGCAAACCCACAATTTAGGTGTTGACCAAATTTGATGGAAACTAGAGGCCAAATCATTTATAGCAAGGAAAAAGTGTTTGCCAGAACACCCCCGGGGGGCACCTTCAGCTTGGATAAAGCCCAGGGAGAGCAAATTTTTAAACCCCAAACATGGAAATGCCTGTCAGTTAAAAAGTTCTAAGGAAGGGGGTAGTTTCCTCGAAGCCTGGGAGTGGGCTTGGGCCAAAATATTATACCCCCAAAAGTTTTGCAATGCCTTCCAAGGTAAAAAAATATGGCAAAACTGAGGGGTTATTCGCAAAGCTTATGAACAACGTACCAAGGGTAAGGGTAGTAGAACTCCCTTCAAAGCCATATTGATGACGGGACTGTTGTGTGTCTCAAAATACCACACTAAAAGCTTTTTACCAGCTTTCCCATCATTTTGCAACTGCACTGGTAAAGCAAGGGATGAAGTGGGAGGCTTCAGTCCCTATGCCGGGTTTGCGGAAAGGGAAAACAATGGAAATTTTCCCAAAGCCGTGGAGAATCCTTTGACCAAATGAGTTGAAAAGGCGTAATGGGACGAAAGGACTGACTGATGAAATGTTGTAAATACGAAATAAATGTTGTGGGGCCAGCTCCCGATGATCGGCAAGCTGAGAGTGTTGCCTCCAGTTCCAAGTGTAAAAGGCACATTTTACTGTTCTTCTCTGGAGAAGAAAAGTCCAAGGGTGCTAATCCTGGCAGACTTTGAGGAAAAAAACAGGGCAAGAGGAGCCCCTAAAATACAGACCAATATTGCCAATTTCATTGGGAACACTAGTGGGTTTGCTATACAAAAACCCCGGGAACCCCCAGAACAGGAGCCGGGGCAGGAGAATTTTACCACTCGGTTTTCGTACTTTTTTCCAGACGCATCATAGAGGAAGCAGAGGGGAGGGGAAAATAAACTCCCAGCAAGTCGTTTGCATCACGGATGAACGGCGAGCGATCGCACGCTTCAGCTTAAAATCAAAAAGTCTCTCCCTGGTTCTTTTTTCCGGTACCTCCCCATGCAGCGCATTTCAAACGTATGCACGAGACAAGCAGGAGACACCCCAAAGGGAGCATTTTTGAGAAAGCCTGCCCCAAGTTTGGGGTACAAAAGAGAAGCGCGCAAACGAGGGTGGAAGAGGGGTAAAAGCTCATCATGGGGGAGAAGAAAGGGAAACCCCACTAAAAAAAGTTAGTTTGGGGGTAAAGGTTCCCAATTTGCCCCATCAAAATTTCCGCGTGGGTACGAAAAGGTGGTGATTGAAGGGGGAAATAAAATGATTGGGAAAAAGTCGCTGTCAGTAAATCCCCGGGGAAAAAGACCCTTTAAGTCAATGTGGCGGAGGGAAGAGCAGATGAGAGATCGAGCAAGAGAGAGTGTGAGTCCCAGGGTCAAAATGGGGGTGGTACCCTGTATTTAAAACATGGAGGGGGTGGGTGGCAAGAAAACCTCTAACGAAAGCCACGGGAATCACAGTGGACCCCCAAGGAAAGTGGGGGATTTAAAACGCCAGTAACAGAATCAGTGGCGGGAATGACGAAACAAGAAAGGGAATACCGGGAAATTTATAAAGCCCCAGAAGGGGAAAAGAGATAAAGAACAGAGCGATACCACCCATGCAAGTGAATACGGGTGCTGTGTAAGCAGCGAAGAACGAAAAATAGCTGAGGTACGGGAAATCAGTCGAGAAGAAGGGCACTTTCATTTTAAAGGGCCCATCAGGAAAAGGATCTGAAGAATACAATAAATTTATAGCCTGAGATGGGAGAGATAACACAAGTGAATTTTGGTTCCTGTAAGCAAACCCCAAGGGGGAAAACGGGAAGTACTCGAACCCACCCCGATTACCCTAAGGCCCGTTATTCCCTGAAAATGGGCCTGATTGGAAATGAAAAGATATTTAAAATCCGCGGGAAGGGTCCTACGGACTAGGGGGTTAGAAAAGTCACAGGGGAGGCAGGGGAAAACTTCAAGCACGAAAAAACGGTGTGCTGTGAAAAAAGGAGTTGCGCAGATGGGGGAGAGGGAGGAAGGAACAAGGGTGGATCTGTCCCTTGAGGGTTTGGTCCTGCAATATATTCGAGATTGTTTTCAAGTGTTTAGATTCAGAACTGTATGGAGACGGGGCGAAAGGGTGGAGGGAACGGGAGAAGAAACGGGAAAGGGACAGAAGAGGCAAAAACCTGGGAGGTGGCAGAAGAGGAAGAAACTTGGGGGGAAAAAAACAGGGAGATGGTATATAGAGGAGGAGGGTGAACCTCTACACTTGAACAGAACCAGTGAGGGGGGAAGCCCCGTACAGAGACAGGGAATGTAAATAGGAGGTGGAAAAGGGGAAGGGGGGGTTAAAGGACCTTTTTTTGATTTCTGAAAGTTAGGGACGATTGGGGGGAGGGCGTCGAGATCCATCGATACGAGGTGTAAAAGGAGAACAAAAGAAGCAAAGGGCGACGAGGTGTTAAAAGTGGGGAGTCTGAGCCTAGCAGCAAAAAATTAGATACGGGGTGACTAGAGAGAGGAACCCAAAGAGGGGGCTGCAGAATTGGGACCCCAGAAAATGGGGGACGTTTTTAAAAACCGGAATAAGAAACACGAGGTAGTCTCCCCTTGGGGGCGGAGATGAAAACTGCCCTGGCATAGGGGGACCTTCTGCCTCTTTGAGTAACAGATTTCCCCCTCATTTAAGTAGACTTGGGAAAGGGGGGAACAAGGGGGGGCCTCATGACAAAATTAAGGCAAGAGGAGGGCGATTTCAAACGATTTAATGTCATCGGCACCACAGACGGGGGTTCGGCTATGTCTGCACTTTTTGCTGGGGGCCCAAAACGCCAGCAATTTCTCACTGTTGCGGTGTAGGGATCACCTTTCGAACTTTTAACCCATGTCCTGCTACATAAACTGAGGAGGGGATTTTCACGGCTGTCAAAATTTTAAACGAGCCACATTGCTAGGGTATCGTCTCCGCCCGCGGGCAGGAAGAACATAAGTGTCTACCTTGAGGATTGGAGATTTTGGAGTTCCCGCTGTTCAAGAATGTCATTGCCACAGTCTGGAAATTCTGTTGAGCTAGGGTATGGGGAAAAATGACGGTCCCCACTACAAGAATTGGGGGAATGATGTTTTTCAATAGTGACGGGAAAACAGTATCTAATATGGGAAAGAAGGGGAAGATCATGAGCTTGGGTAGCTTTTCTGTACAGTGATGATCCGCGTACCGCTCTTAAGAGCATGAAAAGAAATATTTTTAAACCAACATGGCGTAGGAGTGCCTTGCCAATACTGTGGTCGGAAAGATGGGCGGTAGAGGAAGTCGGTCGTAAAGTGTAGAATTTAGTCCATTGTGCATTCTGAAACTGAGTGTGGAAAGGGAGTGCAGGAAGTGTCGATCTTTTCTGAGAAGAACGAGAAGGTGGAGAAGTATCATCACAGGTAATTGTCGTTGGTGTTTAAGCATGGGACCAGAGTTGGTCCGATGTGGAATGGGCCGGCGATTCAAAAATTGCCACACCGTAGAGGGAGAGGCCGGAAGCATAGTCAAAGGAGAGCGGAGGTCAGATAAATTGAAGGAGTCAGTCGAGACCTCAGTACCTAAAGGGGGTGAGGAAACAGCACCGGCAAGAGGTACAGAGGCATGAGGAGTGTCCGAAGAGTGGTCCAAAGACGAGGCGGGGTCAGAACGGGGTGCAGGTTCATGGATTGGGTTCTCCATGGTTATGTTACTTCTTTCTTTTTGTTGTTAAGGAAAAAAAAAGAAAAGAAAATAAAAATAAAAAAAAAGAATAAAAAAAAAGGGGGGACCGGGGAGGGATAGTTCCTAGGAGGAATGAAAGGGCCAGAAATCTCCCTCCGTGCCCAAGAGGACCTCAGCACCGCAAGTAGCGTAGATGCAGCATGGAACCTGTGCCATACCCTACCCATCATGCCAGTAAACCAGCTATCTGGGATAGCAACCTCACATCTGCCGAGCTACCTCGGTGGACAAAAGAGAGGGCGGCCGGATACCACCACAAGCATACCTCCTTCGGCCACCACCCCCGGAATCCGAAAGGTGGCTTCCAGAGATACACCCGTCGCCCGAGAGACACCCAAAGCCAACCTCCGGGATACCGTAGAGGGATCGGGACATCCCCAGGCAATCCAGATTCCACGGCAAACTACGCCACCGCCAAGAACCTTAATGGAATGGGATGGACCCTGGTACCCTTTCCCCTACCTAGGAACTAGCGTGCCTGTGAGAAAAAATCCCAAAGGCCAAAAAGGAAGGGCAAAAGGGAGGGGTGGGAAGGAGGAGGAGGAAAGGAAAAAGGGGAGGATGGGATAGGGAAGGGGGGATTGGGGGATAATTAGGTTCTGTCTGAGGAAGGAGACCGACAGGTCTAATTCCTCAAACCAAGAGCCTCTTCACCACAACAAGGAGCCCCCCTTGAAGAGGTAAACCCACAATAATCCTTGAATTTATACATTTATATTCCATCTTTTCCTTCCGTAACCGATCATTCAACATAACTGCTACTCCTTCCTTAGTTCTAACTCTGATACTCCCAACTTAGTCCCATTTATTTCTCCCCACTGAAACACCTCTGCCCCTTTCAGCTTTGTTTTACTTAGAGCTAGGACATCCAACTTCTTTTCATTCATAACACTGGCCATCATCTCTTTTTTATCAACTGTACTACATCTGTGCACATTCAAACATTCCAGCTTCATAAAGTTTTTGACTCACGAAATCGTAATGACACGATTGCAAACAAACCATACCCCGGCCGGGATTGAACCCGCGGTCAGAGAGTCTCAAAACTCCAACCCGTCGCGTTAGCCACTAGACCAGCTAGCCACAGGAGTGGCTGGAGTTTTGAGACTCTCTGACCGAGGGTTCAATCCCGGCCGGGGTATGGTTTACAAAGTTTTTCTTATTTTCAGTAATTTATACAGAAGGGGTTACTAGCCCACTGTTCCCAGCATTTTAGTCGCCTCATACGACATGCATGACTTACAGAGGAAAGATTCTTTTCCACTTCCCCATGAAGATGAAAAGGAATAAAAACAACAAGAACTGTTTAGAAAACTGGATGAAAATTCAGATCGGTATGTATATATATATATGTGTATGTAGTGTGCCAAAGTAGCAAGACGTAACTGTTTTCTTATGTGTTTACGAGACAGAAAAAGACACCAGCATTACTACCACTGTGTAAAACAATCACAGGTTTCTTTTTCACATGCATCTGGCAGGATGGTAATACCTCCCTGGGTGGTTGTTTTCTACCAACCTACTACCTCTTTACTCTTACCAGTGTTTTAGTACAGCCCACTTATATATTTCAACATAAACACTTAAGAGTCCACGTTCCCTACCCTTCCTATATCCTTCCTGCTCCTCTGCCATCCTACTGTGTCTTATCCTTAATCAATAATATCAATAATACTGTAATTCTACCACACCACTATACCTAGTATACTCTTATTTACAAATACTGTTTTAGCCCGGTTACTTGGCCAAAATATTTTACAGCATTCGCTTTGCAAGTCATTTTCTGAAATTTTAACAATTACACCTCCATGTAAATTATTTTATAAAGATTGTATTGTTACCTTCACCAAGAAGACATAGTGTAAATGTAAAGTGGTGTTGATAAATAACGGATAATTTCATGAAAAAACATGGATAGTGTCATGTTCCTATACACAGAAGGTGCCAATCTGCTCTTACAAATGAGGCATGTTTCAACATGCAAACAGCTTGTTTGCATGTTGAAACAAAAGGTACAACTTGTTTGCAAGTTGGAGACTTCCTGTACTGTATTAAAATTACCACAAATTATTTACTGTTTGCCATAATTTTGATTCTATGAGTAATCAATACAATCCAAAATAAAGTACAAGACAGACAATATGCATACATTAATGAGGCAAAATTTAAGTTTTCAAATCATCATAGTTAATCAGCTACAAGATGAAGTGAGAAAATTTATATATAATAACCTAAATTTAATGTATTTGTCTTGAGATAGATAACAATGTTAACAGTGGTAATATTCACAGAAAAGCACTAAACTCAAAGGGAAATGGAAGGCAATTAAATTTCATTAGAGGGGATGGTAATTCCATATCCCTGGATCATCATGCGCCTTACACCACCATTAATACACCTCCCTTGGTGTATCAGGAAAGTAGAATTCTAACCCAAACAGCAGGTCTTGCTATAAAACTAAACCTCCCTTATGAATTAATGATTTCCTCAAACAATTCTGATGGGTGAATACACTATGCCTTATTTTCTCTTATCTATCCTTTAGCTAATTAAAAAAACACTGCAAAAGTATTATTAATTCATTTACCTGTTTAATAAATTCCTGCAAAAGCCCTGAGTTCTTAAAAGACTGATAAAAGTCACCGTGACCGGGGGATACCACCTGAAAATAAATTATAAATGTACAGTGTGTCATCATGTATTCCTATGCCACATAAAAACCTTGCATTATAACACCACTATAGGTATCACTACCATCATTGACATGCAAAGATAAGCAAAATTAACAATTCTAAACATTTTTGGCAACTGTATAATAAAAAATGGACAAGCAGCAGCTTTCAACAGTCTCACTATTAGAAGTATAGGTTATGAGAGCTCATCAGGGTAAGTAAAATATTGAAATAATGCAGGTAAAAAATACATCCCAGAAAAAAAAAAAACTACCACAGGCAGGGATAGAACCTGCGATCAGAGACACTCAAAACTCCAGACCGTCGCGTTAGCCACTGGACCAGCTAGCCACAATAAGATTCATCCAACTAGGTATACATGTATTTCTACACCATAGGAAGGTTAGCATAGGCACCACTGTGACCACAAATGCAAGTTTTTACAGACGAATCTCCAGCTAGTGTGGCCGTGACGAACTCTAGCTCAAGTCCCCTCAAAGCCATTAACATGACTCACAAAATCGTAATGACACAATTGCAAACAAACCATACCACAGGCAGGGATAAAACCCGCAATCAAAGAGTCTCAAAACTCCAGACCGTCACGTTAACCACTGGACCAGCTAGCCACAATAAGATTCGTCCAACTAGTATATTTTCTACACCATAGGAAGGTTAGCATAGGCACCACTGTGACCACAAATGCAAGTTTTTACAGACGAATCTCTAGCTAGCATGGCTGTGACGAACTCTAGCTCAAGTCCCCTCAAAGCCGTTAACATGGCTCATGAAATCGTAACGACACGATTGCAAACAAACCATACCACGGGCGGGGATAGAACCCCCGATCAGAGTCTCAAAACTCCAGACCGCCGCGTTAGTCACTGGACCAGCTACCCACAATAAGATTCGCCCAACTAGGTATATTTCTACACCATAGGAAGGTTAGCATAGGCTCTGAGGGGACTTGAGCTAGAGTTCGTTAAGGCCACGCTAGCTGGAGATTCGTCCGTAAAAACTTGCATTTGTGGTCACAGTGGTGCCTATGCTAACCTTCCTATGGTGTAGAAATATACCTAGTTGGACGAATCTTATTGTGGCTAGCTGGTCCAGTGGCTAATGCGATGGTCTGGAGTTTTGAGACTCTCTGATCGGGGGTTCTATCCCCGCCCGTGGTATGGTTTTTTTGCAATCGTGTCATTACACCCCAGAGCCTGCTAGAGATAGTACTTGCTTGTGAACAATGGTTGCAGTGCCAGATGATGCTTCTGTACAGCAGAGTACTTTTATTCCTTTTTCCATGATTCTCAAAGTGGCATGTGGTCTAATAAAGCTTTCAAAGGAAATTAAGGTTTATTTTTCTGGTATTACTTCTGGAGGAGTGAGGAGGAGAGACTTAGACTGTGTAAATGGTCTTAACCCTTTCAGGGTCTGTCCCGTTGATCAACGGCCTTACGTTGAGTGTCCAAACCGTAGATCAACGCCAAAATTCAAGCGCCGTCAAATTTAGCGCGAAAACGCTCATAGGCCTACATGTGAGAGAACGGGTCTGCGTGGTGGGTGTGCACCATAAACAAAAAATCTAGGCGCCCGCATAGCATTGTGGGAACACCAGCTCAGTTACCCTTGTTCACCATGCCTCGTCGCAAGTCAGCTCTCACTCCCCGGAAAATTGGGACTCTCCTCTTCCTATCTGATAGTTCTGACACTGATGGAAGTGGAAATGAAGACGAATTCTATGGCTTTGATCAATTAGTGACAAAAAAGAATGACCAGGATATCGATAATAGTGCAGAAAACCCTGACGATCCTCAACCTTCTACCTCTGGTGTGGGCACTCGTGACTCACGGTCAGTTGTTCCTCATCGCAAGAGAAAACTAATATTTTCGCGTGGCCAGGCCTCTGACTTCAGTAATGATGATGATAGTGACGTGGACTGTGATTTATTGCGCTCGGACGATCAATCGAGTAGTGATAGTGAGGAATCATATTCACCAGTGAAGCGTCGGTATGTTCGCCGCCACATGCGCTCAGGTAGTGTACCCTATGCTGTGCCCAGGGGACGGAGTACATCCCGTGGCCCAACACCAGTTTTAGGTAGTGATAGTGAGGATGATGTGGCTACACTTGGCATGGATAGACCACAGGCATCAGTGGATGGTGTTAGTGGTGATGGTAGTGGCCCCGCCATGCGTGACTCACGAGGCCACACTGGGACCCACTCTGCTGACTCGTCAGTTCAAGGACAAAGCGGAGCGCCAGCCACCAGCCCACCACAACCACAACCACCCGCACAACCAGCCTATGATGTCCAGTATCCACCAGCAAACCGTATGTGGGATTGGCAGCAAAATCCCAATTTTGTTCCCAAGCCTCACCACTTTGATGATTCTCAAAGTGGAATTCTACCTACTTGTCCCCTTGGAACCACGGCCAATGAACTGGAATTCTTTGAATTATTCTTTGACCAGCCATTGATGGAAATTATTGTCAGGGAAAGTAATAAGTATTTTGAGTACACCATGGCAAATACGATCTTATCACCACAGTCAAGACTACACGGGTGGAAAGAGATGACTGTTGCAAAAATGTATTTGCTTTTTGCAACAATAATGCTTATGCCTCACGTCTATAAGCATAATATAAAAACATACTGGTCCACAGATCGGCTAATTTCTACCCCGGTCTTCAGTGAAATCATACCAGTGAACAGGTTTATCTTACTCTTACGTATGTTGCACTTCTCTGACAAAACCAGGCCTGACAGAAGTGACAGGTTATACAAGATTAGAAATGTTTTCATGTATCTCAAACAAAAGTTCAGCATATATTTTTATCCATTCAAGAATCTTGTAATTGACGAGTCTTTGATTTTGTTCAAAGGTAAAACTGTCATTCAAGCAGTATATACCTAGCAAGAGGAAACGCTTTGGTATAAAACTGTTTGTACTCTGTGATTGTGACAGTGGCCTGGTTTGATATTGTTGTATACATGGGTAGTAAAACATTGAAAGATACCAAGATGTTATTGGGTATCTCAGGTGACGTAGTGAGAAACATGATGGCACCTTATCTTGGTAAGGGGCATACATTATATACCGATAACTGGTACACAAGCCCATTACTCAGTGATTTTCATGCGAGTGAACAAGACAGATGTGTGTGGCACAGTGCGTTCTAATCGTAAACATATGCCCAGCTCAACGCAGGTGCTCGTGGTGATGATTGCAGGTGTTTACTGCCAATGACATCATGGCATTACGGTGGCATGACAAACGAGATGTCACATTGTTGACAACCATTCACCGTAATGAAATGCAAGACAGTGGCAAAGTTGATCGAGAGACTAATGAACGTATCGAAAACCAGTGTCAGTGATTGATTATACACAAAACATGCGCTTGGTTGACAAGTGTGACATGCAGATTGGTTTTGTTGACTGTGTTCGTAAGAGTTACAAGTGGGACATGAAACTTTTCTTCCATCTCATGGACATTCAATGCTCAATGCATATAATATGTACCAAATAAAGACTGGCAACAGACCATCGTATGGTGAATTTTGTTTGTCTGTTGTCAGACAACTCATAATGAAGTACCAGGTAACAACACCTGCTATACAACATGGTCCTCAAATTCCTCAGGATATACCCAAGCATTTGAGGAGAGATGGTGGTTATTTCATAATACAGCTTCCTTCAACTAAGAAGAAATTTGCTCAAGAGATGCATTGTCTGTGCACAAAAAACGACGGCAACAAAGACGCAAAGACACTTGGTTTATGTGTGAGGAATGTAAGGTGCCTCTGTGCATGGTGCCTTGTTTCAAGGAGTTCCACAAGCTCCAGCAGTTTTAAAACCATGTTCAGTGATTGTAAATATATAAATATATGATAGAACATTAGTATTATACAATATTTGTGCATGTTTATTGTAATAAACAACAGTGGTAAACAATAATATGATAATAACTTTAGTGCAGTTATTGTGTTCAATACAGTGAGTTTATATATATACATTATATACAGTATTGGTCTCTCAGCCCCAAAAAGTTAGTAGGAATAGAAAAAAAATTGGAAAAGAAAAGAAAAAAAAAACTAAAACCACAAAATAATGTAATGCGCGTATGTGGAATTCGTCGATGTTGCTGCCACCACATCATTTTTGACACACTTCTTGGCACTGTATCTCGGTAAGTACTGATCAGATTTTTTTTTGTTTTTGTCTTATTACCTTCACAAAAGTATGCTCTTTAATTCTGTAAGAAAAAATAATTTTTTTTTTTTTTCAAAATTTCTTGGACACTGGAGCACCACTTCAGATTTTGGCCTTGGACCCTGAAAGGGTTAAAGATGAAGCATGTGAAGTGCCAGAGTTCTCTTACATGGCAGGTGGAGATAACTATTATATAGTATCCTCAAATCCAATGATAAAACCAATATAAAAACAGTTCAGACTACACTTAATAACAAAAGAACATACAAAATGATACATGTCAAGATTTACTAATCTGATATGGAAGTCTAAACAACTGTATTATGTAAGCAGATTTAACAAATTAAAAAGACCTGAAAAGATTTCTCTGAAATCTTTGTATCTAGAAAACTGTCCAGAAACAGAAATATAAAATTAACTAAACCAGCCTGCAGACACTGCCAACAAAATTAATGTCTTCTTACTATAGGATCAAAACTAGCAAGCAATATCCCAGCCTCAAATACTCAGGCAAAAGACTACTTCACTGGAAATTACCCAAATACTTTATGTTTTGCTCCTGTTAATCCTACTGAAGTCTCACACTCACCAATCACTAAAAAAAAGGCAGAAAACCTAATTATCTTGCTACCACTCATGTACAAAAAAGCAGCTCATGTACTCTCGCCCATTACTGCAACTCTATTTAACAAATCAGTTGAATCATCAACTTTCCCATTCATACTCAAGATAGCAAGGGTTACCCCAATCCTCAAGGAAGGTAATCCAATTGAAGTGAATAACTATAGGCCTATATCAAATTTGCTCTTACTATCTAAAAATCTTTGAAAAAATAATACATAAGCAAGTGTACTCATACCTAATATCCCACAACATACTTAACCCCTGCCAGTTTGGGTTTAGGCCGAAAAAAACTTCAAATGGTGCAATTATACAAATTTTCAAACTGCTATATGCAGTGCTTGAAAAAAATTAATATCCTCTGGGACTTCATAGACCTGCAGAAAGCATTAGACACAGTGGACCACAATATCTTGCACCTGAAACTGAAACATTACAGGGTCAGAGGTCATATCTAAAACCTTATCTTAGCAATAGACACCATTATGTCTCCACAAAGTGTAACCTCAATTACTCAGCCTGTAGTCAATGAAGTGCCTTAGGGCAGTGTCCTTGGCCCTCTGCTCTTTCTCATTTACATCAATCCCCTCCCTAGCACATCTCATCTCCTTATGAACATAAGAACCCTAAACCAGTTCTATTCGCAGATGACACTACTTATGTCTTCTCCCACTTGAACCCAACTGTGCTTACTGGCACTGTTAACAATGAGCCACTAAAAATATCTATGTGAATGACAACCAACAAACTCACTCTTGATATAGACAAAACCTACTTCATGCTATTTGGAAACAGAGCTTCAAATATCCAACTTAACATACTAAGGAAGTGTCCTTGGCCCTCTCCTCTTTCTAATTTACAACAATGACCTACCGAATGCATCACAACTATTCAAACCAATATTATTTGAAGATGACACAACATACGTCTTCTCTCACCCAAACCCAGTCATACTGGCCAACACTGTTAATGCTAAATTGCAGAAAATATCTACCTGAATGATGACTAACAAGCTCACTCTCAATACTGACAAAACATACTTCATTCAGTTTGGAAACAGAGCTATAAATGTTCCACTTAACATAGCGCTAAACAGATCACCCATCACAAGACGCACAGAGGGAAAATTCCTAGGAATCCACCTTGACAGTAGCCTTAAATTCCAGACCCATATACAACAAATTTCCAAGAAAATCTCTAAGTCAGTAGGCATACTATCAAAGATACCAGTACTTTGTTCCACCAATTTGTGCTCCTCCTTGCACTTGGTATCACTCCACTCCCATCTACCATTTTCTCACATATGGAAATCATTGCATGGTGCATCTGCTACAATTAATTCACCTAAAGACCACTAATAACCAACATAATTCCATATACTCCAGCATATGCAGACAGATCGACAGCATACTCCACCAATATTTCTAAAGTCTAAACTAATCACCTTAATAAAGAACATCCATACTTATTCTTTTTGTTGCCCTACTTCATAAGAACATAAGGAAAGAAAGGAGGAGAAGAAAACACTTGCAACAGGCCTACTGACCCATGCCAGAGCAGGTCCATAACCCCCCCACCAGATCCCTCCCCCCCCCCCCAGATTAGCCCAAAACAGACCCCCAGCAGATTAGCCCAATGACCTACTCAGTTGGTCACTCCACCCTGAATGAAGCGTGCACATGGCACCAGACCCAGCAGCACAAGCTAGTAAAGGTCTAATCACACCCACCCACACCCACTCATGTATTTATCTTCCCTAATTTTTAAAATACACAACGTTTTAGCCTCAAACAACTGTTGTACTCGGGAGGAGGAGTTTGTTCCACTCATCACAACTCTATTACCAACTACATACTTAGAACACTTACACTCAAACATAAAACCTTTCACTCAAAATATAAAAAAAAAAAAACTTCCTCCTCACCAACCTTAGCAGGACACACGACCATAACACAAGAAACAGATCACTTTTTGATGAACCCCACGTCCACACCACACTATGTAAGAACTCTATGCACATAAAGGGCCTCAAAATTTGGAACTCATTACCAGTAAATACTAAAGTGGCATGATAGTGGCTCTCTCTGCCTGCAACTCATTACTGTAACTAAAGAACCTCAATGTAAATTTCCAAAGAAATAAAAATTGTATTGTATTGATTAATGGTTCCCCTGCTGAGGGCAAATTTTCAGGTCTACACTTTGACTGTAACCTTTAGAATATGTAGGAAAGAGGGAAATTATTTCCCAGTAAAAGTAGGCCTTAGACAAGGATTTTTTTTTTTTTTTTTTCAACAAGTCGGCCGTCTCCCACCGAGCAGGGTGGGTGACCCAAACAGTAAGGAATTCCCAAAAAGAAAATACTTTCATCATCAATTAACACTTTCACCACACTCGCACATTATCACTGTTTTTGCAGAGGTGCTCAGAATACAACAGTCTAGAAGCATACACATATAAAGATACACAACATATCCCTCCAAACTGCCAATATCCCAAACCCCTCCTTTAAAGTGGCAGGCATTGGACTTCCCATTTCCAGGACTCAGTCGACTATATGAAAATAACCGTTTCCTGAATCCCTTCATAAATATTACCTGCTCACACTCAACAGATCGTCTGAGGTCCCAAGTCTCCATTCGTCTCTTCACTCCTATCTAACACGCTCACGCACGATTGTGAATTCCTTGCGTTTCACACAAATACGCCCTTGACCCCGCTCTCCAACACGTTCGAGGTCGAACCCTACCCGCCTTTTCTTCCCCAATTGATTTATATGATTTCCATGTCTTTCTACTTTGTTCCATTCTCTCTAAATGACCAAACCACCTCAACAACCCCTCCTCGGCTCGGGACTTATACTTTTTATTAACTCCTCTCCTTCTCTAATTTCCACACTCCGAATTTTCTGCATAATATTTACACCACACTCATTGCCCTTAAACAGGACATCCCTCTGATCCAACCGTTTTCTCATCGCTGCTGCATTTACCACCAAGCTTCACACCCATATAAGAGTGTTGGTACTACTATACTTTCATACATAACCTTCTTGGCCTCCCATAGATAACGTTTTTTGACTCCCAATATACCTCAACGCACACTCACCTTTTTCCCTCATCATGCTATGATTACTATCTTCATAAATCCATCCGCCGACACGTCAACTCCCAAGTATCTGAAAACATTCCACTTCTTCCATAATCCTCCTCCTCAAATTGATATCAATTTTTCTTTATCCAATTCATTTGACACCCTCATACTTACTCTTTTCTATGTTCACTTTCCAAACTTTATACCTTTACACACATTCCCAAACTCATCCACTATCTTTTGAATTTTTTCTTTCGAATCTCCATAAGCACAGTTATCTTCTGCAAAAGTACAAACTGTGTCAATTCCCCATTTTGAATTTGATTCCCCTATTTACTCCCCACCCTCTCCCAACCTAGCATTTACTCTTTACAACCCCATCTATAAATATATTAAACAACCAGGGGTGACATTCACATCCTGTCTAGACCTTACTTTTACGGTGACAGTAGTTCCTCTCTTCTACACACCCTAACCTGAGCCTAACCTATCCTCTTCAAAAAACTCTTGACAGCATCTTAAATAACTTCCACCTATTCCATATACTTGCAACCATCTGCCACATTTGCTCTCGATCCTCTCTATTCATATGGCCTTTTCTAAATCCTTAATGCATTAAAAACTTCCCTATCTTTATCTTATAATTATGTTCACTATATGCTTCATGTAAACACCTGATCTACAATCCCCTATAACCACTTCTAAAACCTCTTGTCTAGCAATCTACATTTCTGTCTTACCTCTAATTCTTTCAAATTATATCCCTACCGTACAACTTTTCCTGGTATATCAGTAAAGCTTATTCCTCTATAATTTTACGTCTCTTTTGTCCCCTTTCCCTTTATATAAAGGGATATACATGCTCTCTGCCAATCCCTATTTACCTTCCCCTCTTTATAATTTATTAAACAAAGTACCAACCACTCCAACACTATATCCCCCTTGTGCTTTTAACATTTTCTGTCATGATCCATCAGTTCCAGGCTGCTTTACCCCCTTTTCATTTTAGTATGCTCACGTACCTCCCAACACTTACATTTGCTCTTCTTCACTCCTAAACGGCATGGTATACCTCCCTGACAGGTGCATGAAATTACTGCTTGTTTTTCCTTAACAATTTAAAAGTTCCTCAAAGTTTTCTCGCATTCTACCCAATAACTCATCTCCCATCTACTAAACTCCCCTACTCTGTTTTTTTATCTGACAAAAATCCATATTTTCCTAGGCTTTCTTAGTTTATTTAATTATTTATTTAAAATTTGTGCCACTTACAGAGGTACAAAAAATACAGAAAAGAGCAGTATGCCAAAGCCACATATACGATGCATAGCATTACGGGCTGGCTTAAAATTACTTAAGATGAAACTCAGCAATGATGGACATCGGTGATAAAACTTTAATGTAAACTGATTGACTATAACAGCACAAATTGTGTGTATTACAAGACAGGTCATATGGTTGTATGCATTGTTTGTACATTCGTAGATGGAGTATTATGTTGGTAGTGTATTTTTAAAAAATAATAAAGTTAGATTGGTTTTAGGTTTAATTTTATGTGATATTGTGTGAGAAACATTTAAGATATACAATTTTTCTAAGTTCAGATATTCAGTATTTATTTGGTTTTGGGTGAGTAAGTGTCTTGAGAAGAGGTAGACGAGACTTGAATTTATAAACAGGTGTGTTTCTTTATATTACAGGTAGGTGAGTTCAGATTTTAGGGCTTTTATGTGCATTGAGTTTTTGGATAGTGTGAGATTGGACACGAGGAATCATTCAAAGAGTGATCTGTGCCTTGTGTTATGGTCATGTGTTCTGTTGAGGTTGGTAGGAGATGTTGAGGGTGCAGGGTTAATTTCTGATTTAGTGTTCTATGTATGTTAATAGGTGCAGTAATAAGTATGATGTTTTTGTTTGGTGAATAGGTTTTAGTGTATTGAAATTGGTGGAGTAGGAGTGTGCTGCCTATAGTGTGAATTTGTTATCATCTAACTGCAGCCTTTTGTTGCGTTTACTTAGTGGTTTGTGATGGTTACTTGTTGTTGAGCCCCATGGCACAAATTCATAAGGTGAGATCAGGGTGTAAATAAGAGAGTGTTATAGGGCCAGGTGGGCTGACTGTGGAGGCATAGTACGTATCTTCGATAGTATGCTACAGTCTTGGAAATTTTCTTAGAAAACTTATGTTGATATATGTGTATGAATTTGAGTCTATTTTCAAGGTGGATTCCTAAGAATTTCCTCTGTTAGGCTTTGTGATAGGTGATAAGTGTATCATTATGTTAAGGAGGGACATTGTAGCTCTGTTACCAAACTGAATGAAGTAGGTTTTGTCAATGGTTAGTGTAAGTTTGTTAGTCCTCATCCAGGTAGATATTTTCTGTAATTCTGTCATTTACTAGTATTGGTAGCTGTGACTGGGTCGGGTGGGAGAAGACGTATGTAGTGTCATCGCAAATAGTGTGGGTTGAGGTAATGCGAAGCTTTGGTAGGTCATTTTTGTATAGGAGAAAGAGAAGAGGGCCAAGGACACTTCCCTGTGGGACACCAACTTGTAATTGGCTTGTGATCCCAGAAGAGTTGCCCCCATTTGCATAACATATTGGCTTCTGTTGCTGAGGTATGACTTGTGGGTAGTTGAGGGAGTGCCTCTTATACCTAGTGTGACATTTTACGTGGAGCAAGTCATGGTTAACTGTATTCAAAAGCTTAGTAATGTCAATGAAGATCCCCCAGTGGGACTTCTTTTTCTCTATTGCAGTCGTATATTATGTTCTGCATGTGTATAATAGCTCATTAGTATTTTTATTTGGCCTGCATCCAAATGGGCAGGGGTTGAGTATGTTTTGGGGAGATAAGGTAGGAGTAGATTGTTTTATAATTAATTTTCGAGAATTTTTGAGAGAGGGGTGTAGTTGGATATTGGCCTATTAGTTATTAACCTGTTTGGTTCCTCATTTGTGGATCGGGGGTGACCCTTGCTTTTTTGAGTACTGTGGGAAGGTGGAGGATTCAATGGGATTTGTTCAAAGAGTGTTGGCAATGATTGTAGTGATAGCACTTGTGACACTTTTGTATGTATATAAAGGGTGGTAAGGTATTTAAATCTCATGCCTGCGTTTTTAGCGTGTTGGCTAATAGGGCAGACTTTGTATGGGTTCGTCGGAGCTGATCAGTGTGTTCGGGTAGTTGCCAAGTGAGGTATCATTTGGTGGGAGTATCAGAGCTTGGATTAATGGCAAGGTTTTGTCCTATAGTGGAGAAGAAGTCATGAGTCTGTTTCGTTTCTTGTTGGTGGGAGTTGGGGGTTCATCTGATTTTGCTTATTTATTTTCGCTATTTGTGATTCTTTTTGTTCCTTGAATTTCTGATTGGGTTTGCCAGGTTCTTTTTTATATCACTCGTATGTTGGATAATCTGTTTTTCTTTAATACAATTTTTTTGCACTTCTTATCAGGTGGTTGATTGCGAGTAACGTTCTTGTTTGGTTCTCTGGTTATGTGCACCCATTCTGTACTGTTTTTCATTTTGGTGTTTTGTATTTATGGATTTGAGGAATGCTGGGTGTGGTTAACCCAGGTCTGTTCAGTCTCTTAGCTGTCATCTGTTTAGTTTTTTTAGGGCCGTGCTTGTTATAGAGGTATTGGGTCTTTTTTTAGAAAATTATTATTACATTCGTCAATATCTGTATAGATCTTTCTAGCTCAGTGTGCTGTCAATGGGTTTGTACTGCTGTTGGGAAGTTATTAATGGCTGCCTCATTGTGTAGTTGAAGGTGACTTTAGTAGTGTCCTTGGGGTAAATTTTACCAAGGGTTGTTATGAGAAAAAGTTAGGGTGGTGGGTCTGTGGTATTTAATCTGTAATTAGGCTGATTTTAAGGGGATATGTGTTGGTCCCAGATTGTGGTAAGTAGGGCAAGGAAACACTAGTCTCTGTAACGCTTGTAGGTTTGTTACTGTGGTAAGCACTACAGTTACTCATTGTGTATGGGAATTCAGTAACGTGTGGGTCCTGGTCTGCTACGGAGATTTATATTGAAGTCACCTGAGAGTAGGAAGTGATCTTTGGTTCTGGTGACATCAGTTATCATACTTCCTAGGTTTTGACTAAATTGGCTAATGTTTGACTGTGGAACTCTGTAAATGTTTATCAATGTGAGGAGGCTTTTTGTAGGTATTAGGATTTGATATTTGGCTATTATAAATTCCCATGTTATCCCTTGTGCAAGTCTTAGTGATACATTCTAGGTTGGTTGAGTAGTTATCTGGCTGTGCCACCCCTTGTGGTCTGGTACAGTTGTGTATGGCTGTTGTAACAGGAATGGCATAGAAATCTGTTATTTCAGGCTTTAGCCAGGTTTCAGTTTGTGTATGTTGGGACATATGGCATGTAAGGAATTTAGTAATGCTTATGAGGTCATCGTAATGCTTGCTTAAAGATTGATATAGTAGTTTAAAGATAGTTTGTTGTTGTTGGCACTGAGAAGTGCCTTTGATGTTCTGCAGTGTAGTAATTACTGTAAACTGTTTGAATCATTTAAGTCATTAAATAGAGGTTGGTATCTGGATCAATGCTTGTTAATCATAAGATTTGTAGGGTGAATTATAGTTTAATTAAGGTATAAAACAAAGTAAATAAGTCTTAAGCTAAAAAAAAGCACATGCAATTATTTAACAAAAGTAAAATAATGAAGCTAAGGTAGTTTTGAATATAATGGCAAAGTTTTGTGAACTTTATTCTATATTTGCACCTCCGAGAATAGCACCTGGATTATTTTTCTAACAATTGTGAATGTATAAAACTAGAGGTAGTTATATAAAGCTAAAATAAAAGGTGAAAATATATGAGGGACTAAAATTTTAAGTATGGTAAACAAGTTAAATGGACGGTGATCACTCTGATAATAATAATTGGTTTAGGAGTAAGATTCGTGATTTGTAAATATTAAATAATTGAGCAGTTTATTGCACATAAAAGTTAAAAAAAATGAAGGTAGTTGGTGCTTGCTGCAAAAAGATGTTTTGGTACTTGCAAAAAGTAATTGGGAATATTACACTAATTGCATACACACTAATATGGTGACTAAAAAACAAAGTAGTGAAAAACAAAATTAAATGGACAGGTAACGAATAATGAATATTATTAATTTGGAGTAAGATTTGACTTGTAATTTAAAAATTTATGAGCAATTTATAGTTGTAAGAAAGAAGTATGAGTATTGGAGTATTTCAGTAGTGTGTATGAAAAAATAATAAAAATATTTATGTACATATATAGTAAGTACATATATGCACCACACGTATATATGTATTAGGGGCACTACTGTATCTAATTGTTTCAAAAATGTTTGCTTTTTAAGGAAGTAGAGAAATCGTGTTCATTTGGAGTTGTATCTTGATGTCCTGTTGATGTTTTCCTTACTAGGATTTTCCCATCTCGCGTGAAAACACTGATGTATTTGTTTTACTGTTAAGTTTTCAGGCTGAACAGAAGGTTTTGAGGTTTTTTTGTTAGGACATCATTTATGTACACTCATTTTTATTGTAATTGTGATTTATTAAGTCCTTTTTTTATCAGTATGAATGAAGTGGGTCATTATACTGTGTTTACTCATGGTTTCTAGCAAACGTGTTTCTTCTGGATTTCATTGTTTGACGATGACTTGTACGTGGTTCTGTATTATCCTGATAGCAGTTTCTTTGCACTGTGCTTGTGTTATGTCACTAGGAATGTGTGGGACTGTTTATGATAACTGCATCAGACAATTATCTTGTTCTCAGTTTTGTCGGTCTTGGAAATCAGGTATTCATTTAGTCGAGTGTGCATGTTCCGATTCCAGTCCTTAACTTGTTTAACTCACTCCAAAATTTTTTCTTATTTTCATTAAAATTTCTTGACAGTGCTTCCACTTTCATTGTCTCCTTTTTTACACTCTTCCCACTCCTCTTTACCTTTCTTTTACTCTCCATATTACTCGGCTCTTCTTTATACCACTTTGCTTTGTAAAACCTCTTCATATGCTACTTTTTCTTCTTTTATCACACCCTTTAACTTCACATTCCCACCAATCACTCCTCTTTCCTCCTGCCCCACCCTCTATAACCACAAAATTCTGCCCCACATCTAATACTGCATTTTTAAAAACATCTATTTCCATCACCTCTGCAACCCCCCCACTACTCATCTTTGCACTAGCACCTCCTTTCTGCCAATAGTCGCTTATATCTAACGAACTTCTCTCCTTAGTTTATACACTTTCACTCATCCTTTACTTGTTGTTGTCCACCTTCCTCTTTTGCCCATCTACCTCTTATTAACTGTAGCTACAACTAATAATGATCCGATTATATCAGTTGCCCCTCTATAAACATGTACATCCTGGAGCCTACCCATCAACCTTTTATCCACCAAGGATGTGGTTGTTTAATATATTTATAGAGGGGTTGGAAGAGAAGTAAATGCGAGGGTCTTGGCAAGAGGCGTTGGAGTTAAAGATAAAGAATCACACCTAAAGTGGGAAGTTGTCACAGTTGCTCTTTGCTGATGACACTGTGCTTTTGGGAGATTCTGAAGAGAAGTTGCAGAGATTGGTGGATGAATTTGGTAGGGTGTGCAAAAGAAGAAAATTAAAAGTGAATACAGGAAAGAGTAAGGGTATGAGGATACAAAAAGGAGTAGGTGATGAAGATTGTCTGATATCAGATTGGATGGGAGAAGAGTAAGGAGGAGGAGGTTGAATGTATTTCAGATATTTGGGGCGGTGACGTCGTCAGCGGATGGGTCTATGAAAGATGATGGTGAATCATAGAATTGATGAGGGAAAAAGGGTGATTGGGTTCACTTAGAATCTGTGGAGACAAAAGACTTAGTTCTTGGAGGCAAAGAGGGAATGTATGAGAGTATAGTTTTCTTACCAAAGTCTTATATGGGTGTGAAGATGGGGTATGGAATGTTGCAGCGAGGGGAAGGCTGGCGGCCAATGGAGATGTCATGTTTGAGGGCAATGTGTGGTTGAATATAATGCAGAGATTCGTATAGTTTGGAAGTTTAAAGGGGAGGAGGGGATTACCAAAACTGTTGTCCAGGGGCTGAGGAAGGAGTTTGTTGAGGTGGTTCAGGACATGTAGAGAGATGGAGCGACACAAATGACTTCAAGAGTGTATCAGTCTGTAGTGGAAGGAAGGGGGGTGGGGGTCGGTCTAGAACGGTTGGAGAGGTGGGGGTTAAAGGAGGTTTTTGTTGTGCGAGGGGCTTGGACTTCCAGCAGGATGCGTTTGAGGTGTTTGATTGGAGTGAAATGGAGACAAATGGTTTTAATACTTGAGTGCTGTTGGTGTGAGCAATAAGTAACATTATGAAGGGATGTTCAGGTAAACGGAGCGGACTTTGAGTCTGGGATGGGAAGTACAGTGTTGCACCTCTGAAGGTGGGGGTGTTAATGTTGCAGTTTAAACACTGTAGTGTAAAGGCACCCTTCAGGCAAGACTTGATGGAGTGAATGAAGGTGCCAGTTTTTCTTTTTTGGGCCACCCTGCCTTGGTGGGAATCGGCCAGTGTGATAATAATATATAATATATTAAGGCTTCATTATAAACCCTCCTCTCAAACTTCGCTTGATAGCTACAACGAACCACAGGCACAACCAAGGCACAAAAATCTTTTTCTACATCCCTTGTGTCCATCTCACCCCATGCAAAAATGCAATGCATATAAAGATCCCCAGGATATGGAATTCATAGCTCGAACCAGCTAAAGGTTCCCTGCATGCTAATCAATTTAGGGCTATAGGGTTGGTAGACAGCAACCACCCAGGAAAGTACTACCGTCCTGCCAGACGACTGTGAACAGAAAATCTGTAATGTTTGATGATGTAGGATTAGTGGTTTCTATGTTCTGTCTCATGAACATGCAAGATTTCAGGTATGTCTTGCTACTTTTTATTACACTTAGGTCACACTACACATACATGTACAAGCATATATATACATTACTCCTCTGGGTTTTCTTATATTTTCTTCTAGTTCTTGTCTTGTATTTATTTCCTGTATCTAATGGGGAAGGGGGAACAGAATTCTTCCTCGTACAGCTTTGCTGTGTGTAAGAGGCGACTCTAAAATGCTGGGAGTATGGGGATCAGTAACCCTTTCTCCTGTATTATATTACTAAAATTTGAAAGGGAGATAACTTTCGTTTTTCCTTTTGGGCCACCCCGCCTCGGTGGGATACGGCGGGTGTGTTTGAAGAAAGAAATAGACATGGACCACCGCATCCGAAGGCATCCCCCCCCCCCCCCCCCCCCCCCACATAGCGATTGATCCGCTAGTTGCTTGAATCGCCAAAATTTTGCCTTCAATACCGCTTAAAAACCGCTCACGATTTTCGTCGAGACGCGTCAATGTGCGGCATGGCCGCGCTCACATGTTCGCCGGTGGCATTGTTTACCAGCCCAGCCTCCGCGGTAACATCCATGCATACAATCGAGATATTTTATTATTTCAGTGTTTTCGGATGCTTTTTTCTGGAAAACTAAGTGACAAGGCCCAAGAAGCTTCTAGTGCAAACCCTACAGCAATAAGGGTGAGGAATTACAGATGAGATGAAGAAAAAGCATCATTGATAGTATGAAGTGGAGTGCGTGTCTCGAGCTGGCCAGGTTGTATAATAAACCCCAATCATCCATCGTACTATTGGTGTACAGTGCTGCTGTGCTGCATGTCAGCTGCTGCTGCTGCTGTAGCATCGTTTGTGCTGCTGTAACATGTCTGTTGCTGCTGTTAGCGTCGTCTGTTGCGCTGTACCACCGTCAGCTGTGCTTGGGCGGTAGCATCGATTGCTGCTGCTGTAACATCGTCTGTTGCGGCTGGTAGCATCGTCTGTGCTGCCTGTACCACCGTCATGTACTGTGCTGTAGCATGCTGCTGCTGCTGTTAACATCGTTCTGTTGCTGCTGTAGCATCGTCCTGTTGCCTGCTGTACCACCGTCAGCTGCTGCTGTAACATCGTTGTTGCTGCTGTAGCGGATCTGTTGCTGATCTGTACCACGGTCAAGCTGCTGCTGTGCTGTAGCATAGTCTGCTGCTGCTGTAACCATCGTCTGTTGCTGCTGTCGCATCGTCTGTTGTGGCTGTACCACCGTCAGTGCCTGCTGCTGTGTGCATCGTCTGCTGCTGCAGTAACATCGTCTGTTGCTGCTGTAAGCATCGTCTGCTGGGCTTGCTGTAGCATTCGTCTGTTGCTGTTTGTACACCGTCAGCTGCTGCTGCTGCTGTAGCACCGTTGTTGGTGTGGCTTATTGAGAATACCAAGAAACATTAACCCCAGAGGGATTTTGCCCCCAGGATAACCCAAAAAAGTCAGTGTCTCGCAGTCTGACTAATTATTTCCATTGGGGAGGCCTTATTTGTCTCCAGGGATGCAACCCACACAAGTCTGACTAACACCAGGTGAACAGGGAAAAATGCCTGAACTAGATGCTCATATTGGTGAATGTAAAGCAGCAAGGGTTGGTTGAGAGATTTAAGAATCTTATGGCATAACAGTGTGATAAGGCCTGTTCTGAAGAAGAAAATGCCAAACAGGGACCTACAGGAATCAGGAGGGAAAAGCACTCCCAGGACACGTGTCTCATAGTCATTGCTGCATCTTCAATAAGGTAAGTGTCATTTTTCTTAATTTAGTAGACTAGTACATGCACAATATATACGTGCATGTTACTATCTACTATTGTGGCATGTATCCTTCTCTTTGTGTGTGGGGAAAATGTATGTTTCATGTGTAAAAAATTTTTTTTTCATACTTTTGGGTGTCTTGCACGGATTATTAATTTTATTTCCCTTATTTCTTATGGGAAAAAATTCATTCACATACGATTATTTCGCATAACAATTACCCTCTTGCACGGATTAAAATCGTCTTATGCGGGGGTTCCACTGTAAAGGGTTTTTCTCTTTTTCTAAAATAGCCTTGTTCTTCTTTATTTCTTCTATTGTCCATGGAAGTGGAAAGAATCTTTCCTCCGTAAGCCTTGCTGTGTCGTATGAGGCGACTAAAATGCGGGAGCAATGGGCTAGTAACCTCTTCTCTGTAGACATTACTAAAAAAGAGAAGAACGACCAACTTTATGAAACTGGCATGCTTGAAGGTGCGTGGATGTAGTGCAGATGACAAGAAAAGATGATATGTGATGTTAATGACTGAAAAGAAGTATGGATTGTCCTGGCCACTAAGCGAAACAAGCTGAAGGGGGTAGGGGAGGGAAAGTTTCGGTGGGAGGGAATAAATGGGATTAAATCTGGAGTATCTGAGAGAGTTCTTAGAGCAAAGGAAAGGGTTAGCAGAGTAATGTTGAAGGATCAGTTATGGGAAGGAGGAAAAGAGATATGAATGTGTAAATTCAAGAATTATGAGGATTAAAGTAAGGGTGGATGTGAATAAGTGGGTCATAATAAGCGTGTATTGAACCTGGAAGAAAGAGGAATGTAGAGGAGAGAGAGAGATTTTGGGAGATGTTAGTGAATGTATTAGGAGCCTTTGACCAAGTGAAAGAGGATATTGTGGTAGGGGACCTGAATGCAAGTAGTGAGAAACTTTTAGAGAGGGTGTGTAGGTAAGTTGGGTGCCAGGTGTAAATTGATAAATGGGAAGCCCTTGATTGGAATTTTGTATAGAAAGGAGTTTAGTATAGGTAATACATATTTTAAGAAAAAGAGGATATAAATAAGTATAAAGATATGATGTAAGCGAAATGACAGTGTTGTTGGATTATTTATTGGTAGAAAGACTGTTGAGTAGACTCTGGATGTACATGTTTATAGAGGGCACAGATATATCAGATCATTTTTAGTTGTTAGCTCACACTGAGAGAAAAAGGTAATAGGGATACAGGAGATTAAGGAGCATCAGGTGAAAAGAGAGAGTGTGATGGTTTCTATAACTAAAAAGAGAGGCATTAGGGTAGATATAAAACAGTGTTGGAGGAACGATGGGCTAATGAAGAGATGGCAACAATGGGGCGAAGAGGTTTGGGGTAGGTTTAAAATGTAGTGTTGGAGCTGTTTCAGCACGAAGTTTGGGGTTACAGGAAGGTGGGTGCAGGTAGGGAGAGAGCGATGGTGGTATGATGTAAATGAGGAGTAGTTAAGGGAGAAATAGATAGCATATGAGAAAGTTTATCAAAGTAGAAGTGATGCAAGGAGGGAAGGTATATGGAGAAAAAGAGGAGTTAAGAGAGTGGTGAAGCAATGTAAAAGAGAGCAAATGAGAGAGTGGGTGAGATGTTATCAAACAAATTTGTTGAAACTAAGAAAAAGTTTTGGAGTGAGATTAACAAGTTAAGGAAGCCTAAGAACAAATGGATTTGTCAGTTTAAAAAAAACAGGAGAGCGTGGAGTTAATATAATGGAGAGTTAGATGTATTGGGAAGTTGGATGGGAATATTTTGAGGAATTTTAAATGTTGATGAAGTAGGGAAGATGTGATTTCGGGTATAGGGCAAGAGGAATAAATTCTTGTTGGAGGTGAGGAATGAGCAGTGTGAGTGTGGGGGAAGTTCGTGAGCAGTAGGTAAAATGAAAGGGGGTATGGCAGCCGGGATTGTTGGGATAAGGATAGAAAATTAAAAGCTGGTGTGGATATAGTTTTGGAGTGTTGGTGCAATAATTTAATACAGTGGACCCCCGGCTTACCGTTGCCTTACATAACGTCTAACTCGCATCCGATACGTGTTACTCTAAGATTTTGCCTCGATACTGTAAAAAAAACCCGCCTCAATGCTGTCGTTCGAGCGTGTTCTAATGTGCAAGCCTTAGCCACCTCACATGTTCCGCGGTGGCATTGTTTACCAGCCAGCCTCCGCTGTAACATCCAAGCATACAATGGAATATTTCGTATTTTACAGTGTTTTGGTGATTTTATCTGCCAACTTAAGTGACCATGGGCCCAAGAAAGCTTCTAGTGCCAACCCTTACAGGAATAAGGGTGAGAATTACTATAGAGAGGAGAAAGAGATCATTGATAAAGTATGAAGTGGAGTGCGTGTCTCCCGAGCTGGCCAGGTTGTATATTAAACCCCAGTCAACCCCATCGCTACTATTGTGGGCAACAAAAGGCAATCAAGGAAGCTGTTCTTGCCAAGGTTCAACTGTTTTTTTTGAAACAGAGATCGCAAGTGATGGAAGATGTTGAGAGACTCTTATTGGTGTGGATAAATAAAAAACAGATAGCAGGAGATAGAAATTCTCTCAAGTGATCATAAGTGAAAAGGCTAGGAAGTTGCATCAGGATTTAATTAAAAAAAATGCCTGCAACTAGTGATGATGTGAGTGAATTTAAGGCCGCAAAGGTTGGTTTGAGAGATTTAAGAAGCGTAGTGGCATACATAGTGTGATAAGGCATGGTGGGCTTCCAGTTCGGACACAAAGCGCTGAAAAATATGTGCAGGAATTCAAGGAGTACATAGAAAGTTTAAGGACTGAAACCTGAACAAGTGTTTAATTTTTGATGAAACAGGTCTGTTTTGGAAAAAAATGCCAAGCAGGACCTACATTATGAGGAGGAAAAGGCACTCCCAGGGGCATTTAAGCCTATGAAAGACAGCTTACTCTGTTGATGTGTTCCAATTGCTACTGGTGATTGCAAAGTGAAGCCTTTATTAGTGTATCACTCAAAACTCCCAGAGCGTTCAGACAAAAGAATATCCTCAAGGCTAATTTGTGTGTGCTGTGGAGGGCAAACAGTAAGGATGGGTCACTAGGGACTTTTTCTATGACTGGTTACACCATGCATTTGCCCCCAAAGTGAAAGATTACCTAACTGAAAATAAATTAGACCTTAAGTGCCTCCTGGTGTTAGACAATGCCCCTGGTCATCCTACAGACGTGGCAGAGCGACTTTATGGAGACATGAAGTTCATTAAGGTGAAGTTTTTGCCTCCTAATACCACTCCTCTCCTGCAGCCCATGGACCAGCAGGTTATTGCAAACTTCAAAAAACTGTACACAAAAGCTCTGTTTGAAAGGTGCTTTGTAGTGACCTCAGAAACTCAACTGACTCTAAGAGAGTTTTGGAGAGATCACTTTAATATCCTCAATTGTGTAAACCTTATAGGTAAGGCTTGGGAGGGAGTGACTAAGAGGACCTTGAACTCTGCTTGGAAGAAACTGTGGCCAGAATGTGTAGACAAAAGGGATTTTGAAGGATTTGAGGCTAACCCTGAGAGTAGTATGCCAGTTGAGGAATCAATTGTGGCATTGGGGAAGTCCTTGGGGTTGGAGGTTAGTGGGGATGATGTGGAAGAGTTGGTGGAGGAGGACAATGAAGAACTAACCACTGATGAGCTGAAAGATCAACTTCAACAGCAAGAGGCCAGACCTGAGGAAACTGGTTCGGAGGAGGGGAGAGAGAAATTGAAGAAGTTGTCTACTACAAAGATTAAGGAAATCTGTGCAATGTGGCTGAAAGTGCAAACCTTTGTGGATGAAAATCACCCTCACACAGCTATTGCAAGCCGTGCTGGTGACTATTACACTGACAATGTTGTGAAACACTTTAGGGAAGCCATAAAGGAACGAGAGGTACAGGCCACTATGGACAGATATGTTGTGCGACAGAAGTCCAGCGACTCTGAAGCTGGTCCTAGTGGCATTAAAAGAAGAAGGGAAGTAACCCCAGAAAAGGACTTGACACCTCAAGTCTTAATGGAAGGGGATTCCCCTTCTAAACATTAAGACACTCTCCTCCTCCCATCCCATCAATCATCACCAGATCTTCAATAAAGGTAAGTGTCATGTAATTTTGCATGCCATTTTCAATTTGTGTGTATTAAAATTAATATTTCATGTGGTAAAAATATTTTTTTTTCATACTTTGGGGTGTCTTGCACGGATTAATTTGATTTCCATTATTTCTTATGGGGAAAATTCATCCGCATAACAATGAGCTCTCATGCACAGATTAATATCGTTATGCGGGGGTCCACTGTAAATGTATGGAAGAGGGTAAGGTACCTAGGGATTGGCAGAGAGCATGCATAGTTCCTTTGTATAAAGGCAAAGGGGACAAAAGAGAGTGCAAAAATTATAGGGGGATAAGTTTGTTGAGTCTAGGTAGTAGGTTGGTAGACAGCAACCGCCCAGGGAGGTACTACCGTCCTGCCAAGTGAGTGTAAAACGTAAGCCTGTAATTGTTTTACACGATGGTAGGTTGGCTGGTCTTTTTTCTGTCTCATAAACATGCAAGGTTTCAGGTACGTCTTGCTACTTCTGCTTACACTTAGGTCACACTACACATACATGTACAAGCATATGTATACACACCCCTCTGGGTTTTCTTCTATTTTCTTACTAGCTCTTGTTCTTGTTTATTTCCTCTTATCTCCATGGGGAAGTGGAACAGAATTCTTCCTCCGTAAGCTATGCGTGTTGTAAGAGGCGACTAAAATGCCAGGAGCAAGGGGCTAGTAACCCCTTCTCCTGTATATATTACTAAATGTGAAAGGAGAAACCTTTGTTTTTCCTTTTGGGCCACCCTGCCTCGGTGGGATACGGCTGGTGTGTTGAAAGAAAGAAAGAAGTTTGTTGAGTGTACCTGGTAAAGTGTATGGTCGAGCTATTATTGAAAGAATTAAGAGTAAGACGGAGAATAGGATAGCAGATGAACAAGGAGGCTTTAGGAAAGGTAGGGGATGTGTGGACCAGGTGTTTACAGTGAAACACAAAAGTGAACAGTATTTAGATAAGGCTAAAGAGGTCTTTGTGGCATTTATGGATTTGGAAAAGGCATATGACAGGGTAGATAGGGGGGCAATGTGGCAGATGTTGCAGGTGTATGGTGTAGGAGGTAGGTTACTGAAAGCAGTGAAGAGTTTTTACGAGGATAGTGAGGCTCAAGTTAGAGTACGTAGGAAAGAGGGAAATTATTTCCCAGTAAAAGTAGGCCTTAGACAAGGATGTGTGATGTCACCGTGGTTGTTTAAAATATTTATAGATGGGGTTGTAAGAGAAGTAAATGCGAGGGTCTTGGCAAGAGGCGTGGAGTTAAAAGATACAGAATCACACAAAGTGGGAGTTGTCACAATTGCTCTTTGCTGATGACACTATGCTCTTTGGAGATTCTGAAGAGAAGTTGCAGAGATTGGTGGATGAATTTGGTAGGGTATGCAAAAGAAGAAAATTAAAAGTGAATACAGGAAAGAGTAAGGGTATGAGGATAACAAAAAGATTAGGTGATGAAAGATTGGATATCAGATTGGAGGGAGAGGGTATGGAGGAGGTGAATGTATTCAGATATTTGGGAGTGGACGTGCCAGCGGATGGGTCTATGAAAGTTGAGGTGAATCATAGAATTGATGAGGGGAAAAGGGTGAGTGGTGCACTTAGGAATCTGTGGAGACAAAGAACTTTGTCCTTGGAGGCAAAGAGGGGAATGTATGAGAGTATAGTTTTACCAACGCTCTTATATGGGTGTGAAGCATGGGTGATGAATGTTGCAGCGAGGAGAAGGCTGGAGGCAGTGGAGATGTCATGTCTAAGGGCAATGTGTGGTGTGAATATAATGCAGAGAATTCGTAGTTTGGAAGTTAGGAGGAGGTGCGGGATTACCAAAACTGTTGTCCAGAGGGCTGAGGAAGGGTTGTTGAGGTGGTTCGGACATGTAGAGAGAATGGAGCGAAACAGAATGACTTCAAGAGTGTATCAGTCTGTAGTGGAAGGAGGGGTCGGCCTAGGAAAGGTTGGAGGGAGGGGGTAATGGAGGTTTTGTGTGCAAGGGGCTTGGACTTCCAGCAGGCATGCGTTAACGTGTTTGACAGGAGTGAATGGAGACAAATGGTTTTTAATACTTGACATGCTGTTGGAGTGTGAGCAAAGTAACATTTATGAAGGGATCCAGGGAAACCAGCAGGCCGGACTTGAGCCCTGGAGATGGGAAGTACAGTGCCTGCACTCTGAAGGAGGGGTGTTAATATTGCAGTTTAAAAACTGTAGTGTAAAGCACCCTTCTGGCAAGACAGTGATGGAGTGAATGATGGTGAAAGTTTTTCTTTTTCGGGCCACCCTGCCTTTGTGGGAATCGGCCAGTGTGATCATAAAATAATTAAAAATCTATATATATGACATTTTTAACAATTATAGGGGAAGAAGTTTACTGAGGATATAGTTTTAGAGTGATTAGTGTTTTTATTTAATAAATGTATGGAAGAGCATAAGGTACCTAGGGACTGACAGAGAACATGCATAGTTCTTTTGTATAAAGGCAAAGGGGACAAAAGAGTGTGTAAAAATTACAGGGGAATAAGTCTGTTGAGTACACCTGGTAAAGTGTATGGCAGATTTATTATTGAAAGAATTAAGAGTAAGATGGAGAGCAGGATAGCAGATGAACAAGGTTTTAGGAAGAGTAGGGGGTGTGTAGACTAGGTGTTTGCAGTGAAACATAGGTGAACAATATTTAGATAATGGTAAAGAGGTTTTTGTGGGGTTTATAGATTTGAAAAAGGCATATGATAGGGTGGATAGGGAGGCAATGTGGCAGATATTGCAAATGTATGGAACAGAAGGTAGTTTACTGAAAGCAGTGAAGAGTCCTTATGAGGATAGCGAGGCTCAGGTTAGAGTATGTAGGGAACTGGGGGATTATTTCCCAGTAAAAGTAGGCCTTAGACAGGAATGCATGATGTCACCATGGCTGTTCAACATATTTATAGATGGAGTTGTAAGAGAAGTTAATGTTCGGGTGTTGGCAAGAAGTGTGGGGTTAAAAGATAAAGAATCTAACACAAAGTAAGAGTTGTCACAGTTGCTCTTTGCTGATGACACTGTGCTTTTGGGAGATTCTGAAGAGAAGTTGCAAAGGTTGGTTGATGAGTTTGGTAAGGTATGTAAAAGAAGGAAATTAAAAGTGAATATAGGAAAGAGTAAGGTGATGAGGATAACAAAAAAATTAGGTAATACTAAATTGGATATCAGACTAGAGGGAGAGAGTATGGAGGAGGTGAATGTATTCAGATATTTGAGAGTGGACGTGCCAGCAGATGGGTCTATGAAAGATGAGGTAAATCATAGAATTGACGAGGGGATAAAGGCGAGTGGTGCACTGAGGAGTTTGTGGAGACAAAGAACTTTATCCAAGAAAGCAAAGAGGGGAATGTATAAGAGTATAGTTATACCAACACTCCTGTATGGGTGTGAGGCATGGGTTGTGATGTTGCAACAAGGAGAAGGCTGGAGGCAGTGGCGATGTCATGTCTGAGGGGAATGTGTGGTGTGAATATAATGCAGAGAATCTGTAGTTTGGTGATTAGGAGGTGTAGGATTACCAAAACTATAATCCAGAGAGCTGAGGAGGGGTTATTGAGAGGGTTTGGATGTGTAGAAAGGATGGAACGAAATAAGAATGACTTTGAGAGCGTGTAGATCTGTAGTGGAGGGAAGGCGGGGTAGAGGTAGGCCTAGGGAATGTTGGAGGGAGTAAATGAGGTTTTGTGTGCAAGGGATTTGGACTTCCAGTAAGCATGAATGAGCGTGTTAGACAGGAACGAATGAAGACAAATGGTTTTTAGGACTTGACGTGCTGTTGGAGTGTAAGCCAGGTAACATCTATGAAGGGATTTAGGGAAACTGGCAGGCCAGACTTGATTCCTGGAGATGGGAAGTACAGTGCTGGCACTCTGAAGGAGGGGTGTTAATGTTGCAGTTTTACAACTGTAATGTAACATGCCTCTGGCAAGACAGTGATGGAGTGAATGATGATTCAAGTTTTTCTTTTTCGGGTCACCCTGCCTTGGTGGGAAACGGCCAACGTGTTAATAAAAAAATAAAGTTTACTGAGGGTGTGTAAAGGAAGAAAGTTGAAAGTGAACATAGATAAGAGTAAGGTGATGAGGGTAACCAGTGATTTAGATAAAGAAAAATTGGATATCACAATGGAGGGAAGGTGTATGGAAGATCTGAATGTTTTCAGATATTTGGGAGTTGACTTGTCAGCAGATGGGTTTATGAAGGACAATGTTAACCATAGAATTGATGAAGGAAAAAAGGTAAGTAGTTCTTTGAGGTATCTTTTCTTTCTTTCAGCAAACTGGCCATATTCCACTGAAGCAGGGTGACCCAAAAAGAAAAACAAAAGCTTCTCTTTTAAACTTTAGTATTGTATACAGGAGAAGGCATTACTAGCCCCTTGCTCCCAGCATTTTAGTCGCCTCTTATGACATGCACAGTTTGAGGTATCTGTGGAGACAAAAAAAAAAAAAAAAAAGTTATCCATAGAAGCAAAGAAGAGAATGTACGAGAGTATAATGGTACCAACACTTATATGGATGTGAAGCATGGGTTGTAAATGCTGCAGCAAGGAGGAGGCTGGGGGCAGTGGAGATGTTGTGTCTAAGAGTAATGTACAGTGTAAACATTATGCAGAGAATTCATAGTGTGGAAATTAGGAGGGAGTGTGGAGTTGCTAAAAGTATTAGTCAGAGGGCTGAACAGGGGTTGTTGAGGTAGTTTGGTTATTCAGAGAGGATGGAACAAACTAGAATGACTTCGAGAGTGTATAAATCTGTAGTGGAAGGAAGACGGGGTAGCGGTCGTCCTAGGAAAGGTTGGAGCGAGGGGGGTAAAGGAGGTTTGGTGGGTGAGGGAACTTCCAGCAAGCCTGAGTGTTAGATAGGAGTAAATGGAGATGCATGGTTTTTGGAACCTGACAAGCTGTTGGAGTGTGAGCAGGGTAATATTTGGTGAAGGAAGTCAGGGAAACCAGTTAGCGAGACTGAAGTCCTGGAGGTGGGAAGTACAAAGTCTGCACTTTAAAGGAGGGGTTTGGGATATTGGCTGTTTGGAGTGACGTCTAAACTATCGTATTTGAGCACCTCTGCAAAGACAGTGATTATATATGAATGATGGTGAAAGTGCTGAATGATGAAAGTTTTTGTTTCTTTCTTTGCTGGGTCACCCTGCCTTGGTTGGAAATGACGCGAGTGTTAAAAAAAAAAGAAAAAATCATTACATCTCCTAAACTTAATAATACCAACACTATCCAATGTCTGAAATCATTTAACCAGTTTGAAACTAATCAAGAAACTTAAAGACTACTAAATCAATCCAAAATATTTTGACACTTAAAATTGCATTATTGTAAATTGTACTAATTACTTTTTTCTACCTCTACTATAAATCTTATTAATAATGAATTTTTTGCTACCTCTTTTTTGTAACTCAAAAAAATGCTTAATTAAAATTTACCACTCCTTGATCTATGTCTAGTTTTTAGTAGTGTGTAAGCATTAGGACTAGTCTGCCTGAAATGCTAGTGGCTGTCTTCATACTTAACAATATTTTCTAACATGTAAGTCTCACATTGTATACTATGCAAAGAAATAAAGATTTGAATTTGAATTTAAACATGAATATATTTATCATGTAAATCTGGCTGGGTCATTTAAAAAAATGTTATAAAATGCAGCAACAGCATTATGCATTTCAATCTACATGGTCATCTAAGAAAAACTGGAATCATCAAGGATGACTAGCAGTTGGGATAGTCAAGAGGCAACCTGTACCAGATGCAAATGTTGGCCTGCTTAGGAATGAAAAGGAGCAGGTAGATGGGTTTTATAGGTCAAATAATTTTTGCCCAAAGAGGGTACTGTAATATCCACCTGTACTAATGGCTCAAATATTCTCAAGTTAATAAGATGACTAGAGGATGGTGATCACATTGTGGCAGAGTAACACTCAAGACTAACTACTCCCAAGTTTTCAGTTTTTGGGATATTCAAAAGCAGCAAGGCAATATATTCTGTCAAGTGACCATGGGATGTACAGTGGAACCTCTACTTGCGAGTTTAACCCGTTCCATGACCTTGCTCGCAACTGGATTTGCTCATTTGCAGAGTCAATTTTCCTCATTTAAATTAAATGAAATGCAATTAATCCGTTCCAGTGGAATTCTGTACTTCAATAATTTCACTAATTTCAACTCTACGGCTTATTTATCTATCTCACTTCATCTAATATGACATAATAAACAACATAAATAACAGAAACCTGATTTTTTTTTTTTTTTTTTTTTTTTTTTTTTTCAACAAGTCGGCCGTCTCCCACCGAGGCAGGGTGACCCAAAAAAGAAAGAAAATCCCCAAAAAGAAAATACTTTCATCATCATTCAACACTTTCACCACACTCGCACATTATCACTGTTTTTGCAGAGGTGCTCAGAATACAACAGTCTAGAAGCATAAACATATAAAGATACACAACATATCCCTCCAAACTGCCAAGGATTATGTGGAGTAAAATAAAGATTGGATGTGAAAAGTGGGTTATAATAAGCGTGTATGCACCTGGAGAAGAGAGAAGTGTAGAGGAGAGAGAGAGATTTTGGGAAATGTTGAGTGAATGCGTGGGGAGTTTTGAATCAAGTGTGAGAGTAATGGTGGTTGGGGATTTTAATGCTAAAGTGGGTAAAAATGTTATGGAGGGAGTAGTAGGTAAATTTGGGTGCCAGGGGTAAATGTAAATGGGGAGCCTTTAATTGAGCTATGTGTAGAAAGAAATTTGGTAATAAGTAATACATATTTTATGAAAAAGAGGATAAATAAATATACAAGGTATGATGTAGCACGTAATGAAAGTAGTTTATTAGATTATGTATTGGTGGATAAAAGGTTGATGGGTAGGCTCCAGGATGTACATGTTTATAGAGGGGCAACTGATATATCGGATCATTATTTAGTTGTAGCTACAGTTAGAGTAAGAGGTAGATGGGAAAAGAGGAAGGTGGCAACAACAAATAAGAGGAAGTGAAAGTGTATAAACTAAGGGAGGAGGAAGTTCGGGTGAGATATAAGCGACTATTGGCAGAAAGGTGGGCTAGTGCAAAGATGAGTAGTGGGGGGGTTGAAGAGGGTTGGAATAGTTTTAAAAATGCAGTATTAGAATGTGGGGCAGAAGTTTGTGGTTATAGGAGGGTGGGGGCAGGAGGAAAGAGGAGTGATTGGTGGAATGATGAAGTAAAGGGTGTGATAAAAGAGAAAAAGGTAGCTTATGAGAGGTTTTTACAAAGCAGAAGTGTTATAAGAAGAGCAGAGTATATGGAGAGTAAAAGAAAGGTAAAGAGAGTGGTGAGAGAGTGCAAAAGGAGAGCAGATGATAGAGTGGGAGAGGCACTGTCAAGAAATTTTAATGAAAATAAGAAAAAATTTTGGAGTGAGTTAACAAGTTAAGAAAGCCTAGGGAAAATATGGATTTGTCAGTTAAAAACAGAGTAGGGGAGTTAGTAGATGGGGAGATGGGGGTATTGGGTAGATGGCGAGAATATTTTGAGGAACTTTTAAATGTTAAGGAAGAAACAGAGGCAGTAATTTCATGCACTGGTCAGGGAGGTATACCATCTTTTAGGAGTGAAGAAGAGCAGAATGTAAGTGTGGGGGAGGTACGTGAGGCATTACGTAAAATGAAAGGGGGTAAAGCAGCTGGAACTGATGGATCATGACAGAAATGTTAAAAGCAGGGGGGATATAGTGTTGGAGTGGTTGGTACTTTTGTTTAATAAATGTATGAAAGAGGGGAAGGTACCTAGGGATTGGCAGAGAGCATGTATAGTCCCTTTATATAAAGGGAAAGGGGACAAAAGAGACTGTAAAAATTATAGAGGAATAAGCTTACTGAGTATACCAGGAAAAATGTACGGTAGGGTTATAATTGAAAGAATTAGAGGTAAGACAGAATGTAGGATTGCGGATGAGCAAGGAGGTTTTAGAGTGGGTAGGGGATGTGTAGATCAGGTGTTTACATTGAAGCATATATGTGAACAGTATTTAGATAAAGATAGGGAAGTTTTTATTGCATTTATGGATTTAGAAAAGGCATATGATAGAGTGGATAGAGGAGCAATGTGGCAGATGTTGCAAGTATATGGAATAGGTGGTAAGTTATTAAATGCTGTAAGAGTTTTTATGAGGATAGTGAGGCTCAGGTTAGGGTTGTAGAAGAGAGGGAGATACTTCCCGGTAAAAGTAGGTCTTAGACAGGGATGTGTATGTCACCATGGTTGTTTAATATATTTATAGATGGGGTTGTAAAGGAAGTAAATGCTAGGGTGTTTGGAGAGGGGTGGATTAAAATTATGGAATCAAATTCAAAATGGGAATTGACACAGTTACTTTTTGCTGATGATACTGTGCTTATGGGAGATTCTAAGAAAAATTGCAAAGGTTAGTGGATGAGTTTGGGAATGTGTGTAAAGGTAGAAAGTTGAAAGTGAAACATAGAAAAGAGTAAGGTGATGAGGGTAGTCAAATGATTAGATAAAGAAAAATTGGATATCAAATTGGGGAGGAGGAGTATGGAAGAAGTGAATGTTTCAGATATTGGGAGTTGACGTGTCGGCGGATGGATTTATGAAGATGAGGTTAATCATAGAATTGATGAGGGAAAAAAGGTGAGTGGTGCGTTGAGGTATATGTGGAGTCAAAAAACGTTATTCTTGGAGGCAAAAAGGGAATGTATGAAGTATAGTAGTACCAACCTCTTATATGGGTGTGAAGCTTGGGTGGTAAATGCAGCAGCGAGGAGACGGTTGGAGGCAACGGAGATGTCCTGTTTAAGGGCAATGTGTGGTGTAAATATTATGCAGAAAATTCGGAGTGTGGAAATTAGGAGAAGGTGTGGAGTTAATAAAAGTATTAGTCAGAGGGCAGAAGAGGGGTTGTTGAGGTGGTTTGGTCATTTAGAGAGAATGGATCACAGTAGAATGAATATGGAAAGCATATAAATCTATAGGGGAAGGAAGGCGGGGTAGGGGTCGCCTCGAAAGGGTTGGAGAGAGGGGGTAAAGGAGGTTTTGTGGGTAAGGGGCTTGGACTTCCAGCAAGCGTGCGTGAGCGTGTTAGATAGGAGTGAATGGAGACGAATGGTACTTGGGACCTGACGATCTGTTGGAGTGTGAGCAGGGTAATATTTAGTGAAGGGATTCAGGGAAACCGGTTATTTTCATATAGTCGGACTTGAGTCCTGGAAATGGGAAGTACAATGCCTGCACTTTAAAGGAGGGGTTTGGGATATTGGCAGTTTGGAGAAACCTGATATATACTCTAAAATGAATAAAATATGTCATCCATGTAGTGGTATGGGCAGTGTCGGTGGTGAATGAGAGTTTGTCTGAAGACCCGGCAAAATACAGTGGACCCCTGCTTAACGATCACCTCCCAATGCGACCAATTATGTAAGTGTATTTATGTAAGTGCGTTTGTACATGTATGTTTGGGGGTCTGAAATGGACTAATCTACTTCACAATATTCCTTATGGGAACAAATTCGGTCAGTACTGGCACCTGAACATACTTCTGGAATGAAAAAATATCATTAACCGGGGGTCCACTGTACTTCATGAATAATTTCACTAATATCATCTATATGGCTTATTTATCTGTCACAGTTCATCTAATATGAATAACAAACAATATAAATAACATTGAAACATGATATATACTCTAGAATGAATAAAATATGTCATTATGTAACAGGTGGAGGCGGCCACAACTGCTCCCTCTTTGTTGTGGTAAACACTGCCATCTAGTGATGGCCTTTTGAAGCTATCTATTATAATTATTATATGTAGTACATTATTATTATATATGTATTATTATTATACATATTATTATTATTGTATTATATTATTACACTATTATTATTATACGTATTATTATTATACATATTATTATTATACATATTATTATTATACATATTATTATTATACATATTATTATTATACATATTATTATTATACATATTATTATTATACATATTATTATTATTAATTATTATTATTATTATATAAATAATTTGCAATTTTTATTCACACATAAAATATAAGATTTACTGTTATTCCTTATTGCAATAATTGTATAAATAATGTCAACCCATTCACGACTGCATTTTGGAATGGACAGTTTACTCTGAAACAGCCAAGCAATGGACTATTTCTCCTACACTGAGCTCAATTTCAAGGCACTTTTCATCGTGAAAGCAATCAAAATCATATCTACTTCTGTAACATATCTTCCATTCTATCAAATGAGACCAAAAAAACGAGAATACAACCATAAAAACCATTCGAAATTACCGCTAAGGGGTGGCTAATTACTGAGAAGTGAACCCCATTATTTATGCTTAGATTTCTTTCATTTTTGGTGTATGTTAAGAAGCATCTTTCCATCATACATTGCCCAAGTTTCAATAAGATAGTCCAACAAACAAATGAGATATAATTCCCGAGATCAAGAGCAAAAGCCCCTCACCATTGTCGAGGAACCTGCCTTGAGGTCTGCTCGCTTATGGAAATTTTGCTCGCGTATGGAAGCAAAAAATCAACCCATCGACTGTTCGTATTTGGAAAAACTCACACGTGGACACGCTCGCAAGTAGAGGTTCCACTGTATTTCTCTTACAGCTGGAGATAGTGTATTATTTGAAGCAACATTATACTCCAACTTTGATCACAACTGCTCAACCTCAGTGGAAATACAAGACCCTAATGGAAATAAGTCACTGACTTTTTCATTATCCTAGGTAATTTACAGACGATAAACTTTGTATGATAATTGTACTTATGTGTACCTGTACCTAAATAAACTTACTTAACCGATTATCAGCAAGCGAGCAGGGTATAGGAGCAAGCCATGTGGCAACACATTCACGACTGTCAAAGTTTAGTCCTCTTTTATTACCATTTGGCTAGTACCAAAACATGAGTGACTGTACTTTGAGATAGACCATCTACGAGAAACATAGGAGCAGAAGAAATGAGGTGATCAAGAACAATATTTTATTTTAACCAAATGAAATCGAGCATCTTTCACTGATGAAGGATTTCCAGGAAGATGTATATACTGTAGTTAGTAGTTTTTGGTAGTGTGACCCTAGAGTTATAACAGGTGTAAGAGTTGTCTTGGTATGGCTGCTCACTATAGTTATAAGTTGTAAGAGACCATGGAACATGCCTGCAAATATAGTCATTCCTTTACTCTGTTAAAATACCTGCAGATTTTTCTTAACTTTCAGGCAGAACTGAGATCCCATTATTACAGGTAAGTTAGAGCTGGATCGGTGTGGCTTTGATGCAAGTTCAAGGGCACAACCCCTGAGATTGCAATTTCTTGTGGCTAGCTACTATACTACTATAACTGATTTAATAATGTGAAACTCATGTTAAACTTTATTAATAATGATAAGCACTATATAATTTATGAAGCAAGAGTTAAAGAAAAAAAAGCCACTATATATACAGCCTATTTTACAATTTAGTAAAACAGTACCCTAAGTGTAATACTAAATGTAAGTAAGTACATCTAACAACTTATAATGAAAAGGTTACAAGTAAACTAGTATATTATCTACATCTTACCACTTATGAAGATGCAACATCACTCTTCAAATCAAATTCAAGATAATGAAAGGGATATGTAACTTGCCATCGCACTAGGTCTGTGATAGCAACTCCATACCAAAGAATGGGCTTACTCAAATACTGTTCTTGTCCCTGGACTAAGTATCAACTTACCCTTGCTAGGGAGACAGTCTATAATAAAAAAAAAATGGTAAAATGTACATACTGTACTTACGCTTCAAGATCAGCATCTGAACCAGTAGTCTTTGCAATCGGCATTAAAGATTCCTTGTTGATGCGTGGATACCTTGACTGATTAAACGTGTACGTCTTAACCTAAAAGAAAACAAAATAAGTAATATATATTTCTAGCCCACAGGAATTTTTTTTTTTTTTTTAACAAAATGGCCGTATCCCACCAAGGCAGGGTGGGATACACTATTTTATCAGTCGTCACTAATTACTAACTTTTAATAAATCTGTGGTATTCTGACTGAATATAACATGCTACATAATTTTCTTCTTCAAATTTCACCCTATACACCTGTGCATATTTTTTTTTTTTAACATGTCAGCCATTTCCCACCGAGGTAGGGTAACCCAAACAGAAAGAAAAACCCAAAAAGAAAAAAAAAATTCATCATCATTCAACACTTTCACCATCAATCATACATAATCATTATCTTTGCAGAGGCACTCAGATACAACAGTTTGGATGTCAATCCAAACAGCCAGTATCCCAAACCCCTCCTTTAGAGTGCAGGCATAGTACTTCCCACCTTCAAGACTCAAGTTCGGCTAATCAGTTTGCCCAAAATGCCTCAGCATGATAGTGGCTTTCTTTGTACCAATCAAATTATGAAATATAAACCCACATTGAAACCTTTGCAAAGAAATGAACTTTTTTTTGTTTTGTTTTTGAATCTATTCACAAAATATTACCCTGCTCACACTCCAACACCTCGTCATGTCCCAAAAAACCATTCGTCTCCATTCACTCCTATCTAACATGCTCACGCATGCTTGCTGTATGTATTTATTCCAATAATTATGCATTATCATAATGCAATTATGGAAGGTTATGACAGTGTATGGGAGCCTTGACAAAAAATAATGAAAGATAAAGATAAAAGTTTGCACAGTTTATGGGAAGACAAACATAAAGCAATTTTAATACACTGGAGTAAACATGAATAAACAGAATATTTTAAAATTAATCTTACTGATATGGTACTTTACTTATTAAAAGTAACTGTTAGATATCTACTGATTCTGCTGGTAAGGTAATCAAGAAAGACTGTTCACTTTATAACAACCCTTAATTTAAACAATGAAAAATGGCAAGAAACTAGACTTTTTGCCATCTTATCTCTGGTGATGTGCTATACTATGTGAAGGCTAGCCTCAAGCCTACACAACCCACTATCTGTGCAACTGAAGGGACTGCAAGAAACTGCCAGATAAAGTCATACTTTAAGTTAGTGCTTAGAACGTAAGTTTTAAATAAGGGAGAGATGCTGAGTGAGAATTAACAAATGCATCACTCCTTGAAACCAGATCAGCATCATCTTAAGAGCTGTGAAAAACTAGACTATCACATACAACTTAAAACTATCCTCCTAATCTACAAAACACTCATACAAAATAACACCTGATAAAACAATAAATAAATAACATAGGGTAAAAATATTCTGCATCAGTAAAAAAAAATGCATCAAAATTTTACTGTACCAACAATAATAGAAAAATCCTTTAAAATTAACCTGAGGTTACTACAGGTACCAGCAGTAAATGTGAAAATGATGACTGAAAGAAAAAACGTTAAAAAACCATGGAGAGAATTAAAATGTGCACTCCACTATCAGTTGTACAATGCAAGCATCTTAAAATTGGCTAGTAACATAATATACAAATATTAAATATGCAAATTACAACAGAATTAAAGGTGGCTTTTAGTGCTAAAGACATGAACATCCAACAGGATTCTGTGAGTGCTTATATTGGAGTGAGTGGAGGCAAGTGGATTCCATGACTTAATGTACTGTTGGAATGCATGTAAGGCAACATTTATGAAGAGATTCAGGGAAACCAGTAAGATGGTCTTGAGTCCTGGAGGTGGGAAGGTGTCTTCTCTCTAAAGGAGGTGTTGGGAGGGTGATCTCAATTGTGATGTCAGCATATTTCTGGCAAGACAGTGATTGAAAAAGTGACAGTGTATCTCCTATTATTCTGGGCTTCCTTACCTCGGTGGGAGATGGCTAGTATTAACAATGGAAAAAATTAGGTTCAGGGTTACTAATGACTTGTTAGCTAGTTGAAAAACTAAGAAAGCAACCTATTCATAAGTTAGGGACCTACTCTATTCTTTGTGAAAGATACAGTAGCCATTACAGAGGCATCAAAACACAAAAGGCATCCCCTAATCCCTCATTCACTACCTTCGCAGTCTTCCTTTTGCACATCCCTCCTTGCAGCGCTGTATGACCCTTACAGGTTTAGCACTTTATTATCAGACAAGGAATACAGGTCAGTCATCACTAATCCAGCAATCAGTTATCCAGTTCCATCAGTAATCCAGCACTAATTTGGTTAGCATAATTTCAAATTTCATCATTATACTGACTCAGAAATTGTGCAGATGGTTGTAAATCCACAGCAGCAAGCCAGTGGAGGAGAAAGCAGTGATGAAAATGAGGAAGATGTAGTAGAAAGTCTCTCTGCTGATAGGTTAAGTGTATTCTAACCTAACCACTCTGTAATCCGGCAAACTCACTAATCTGACACTACAGGTCCCAATAATGCCAGATTAGTGATGGTCAACCAGTACTACTACAGGTCTGCCATCACAAATCCGGCAATCAGTTATTCGGTTCCTTCAGTTATTCGGCACTAATTTTGGCAAGCATAATTTCAAATTTCCAGGGTCGCCACACCAACCTGCTGGTACTGTTTGGTGGCGCTACTTGCTGCGTAAGTCATTCCAATTTCTTTTTCTCCGTTTATTGTTTTAACCTGCTTACTTTCAGCCCTAGCCATGGTTCCAATGAATAAAAGAAATGCTTCTCATTATGTAAAGCACCTACACAGTACATTAAACATTAAAGATAAGGTGGCTTTGAAGCCACTGTAAGTTGCCATGAGCTCAGTCTCATGAAGCAGGAGAATATGCTTTATTATTACGCTAATATCAACACTACAGCTTATTTGCCTATCACAAATGATCTAATATGACATAAGAAACAATTTAAATAACATAAAACCGTTAAATACTCCAGAATGAATAATATTTGGCATAACACCGAGCAGTTCGACAGAGTTGTGAAGAGGATATGGTAAACAAATACCATTCTCCTATCCCTGTCTTGGTGGCTTATATTAGAGAAAACAGAGTATAGCACAGGGGTAACTGTGATATACGTACACTCGTACTCCACCATAAACATGAAACAAAAAAGTTATTTTCTCTCTATAGATTATCACACACAGCAGCATATGTGTAGAGAACCTAGGATAACCCAAAAAAGTCAACGTGGCTTTTTATTTTTAGTTCCTGGCAATTGGATTGTTCTTTTATATGTTTTTTGGTAATAAAAATTCGGGTTTCGCACAGTGGTGTTATCCTTGGCATGTTTTTTAAATCTGCATAAAGTCCTTTGTATACATCAGTAAATGGGTATCTGTTGTGATAGTGACCTTATTGTGGGTGTTTAATCCTGATTAAAACCTGACCTAGATTCTCCTTTCACATATCTGGCAGCTGAGGCTGGGCCTTTCTAACTGTAGTATTTCCGTATGGTCACCAGCGGGGTATTGTGAGATACTGCCCTCGTATATGAAATTTAGTCTAAGGGACGAATTTCACCGGGCTCCGAGGTTGACTTGCGCAGACTTGCGAGCGGGACTTTCCAGGATAACGTAATTAGCAGTTGAGGTGGAAAAGCATCATACACATTACGGGATTTCCCTTACTCCCGGCAAATGCTAAGGCAGCCATCAAGCACTTTGAGCTCTCGCCCTATCTAGCATCATACATTTCACAAACTAAACTGGAAGGCCAATTGCCGAGATGGCTCCTAGAGGAAGTTAGGAATCAATGTGAATGGATGCTTTCTGGCAAGAAGCAAGAAAGGTTTAACTGTTAAAACCGGGGGGAAGATAAAAGAATTATTGCAGTATGGGATGGAAAAAGCATCAAACATTTGTGGGGAAAGTTAAACCTCTGACAAGTCATTTTGTTGTGGGGACAATACTTAAGGAGAAAAGGGTATTCCAAACAAAAAATTTTTTGAAATTTTGGCCTGTATGAAAACATGGCAAACAATTATCTAAAAGTAAAAGTGGTACAGGCATTGGGTTTAGGAAACAAAGTCATGTTTGGTTAGAAGATTATCGGCAGAAAAAAGTGAATGTGATGCTTTCTGAAGTACAAAGAAAAGCAAAAAGTTTGTTTAACATGTTGAAACAACGTGCTGGTGAGGGGTATAATCAAGAATTTATTGCAAGTGATGGGTGGTTTAGGAGATTTCGTCAGCGTTACCAAATTCATTATGTGGTAGCGAAAGGTGAAGCAGCTGCTTGTGACGAAGAAGGTGCATAAAACTTTGTTGCTCAGTTGGATAATCTAATAAAAGAAGAAGGGTATTTACCAGAACAAATATTTAATGTTGATGAAACTGGCCTGTACTGGAAAAAAATGGCTAATGGAACATATGTATCTAAGGAAGTGAAGTGTGTACCAAGGCATAAGGTTATGAAGCAAAGGGTTTCACTGCTGCTTGGGGGAAATATTGCTGGTTTCAAATTAAAACCCTTCTTAATTTACATGGCCGAGAACCCCCGTGCTCTCAAAAATGTAAACAAACATACGCTCCCTGTGCACTATTGATACAATCGTAAGGCATGGATGACATTGGCCTTATTTGAGGATTGGTTTTTAAACTGTTTCATCCCAGCTGCACGCCAGTATTGCCAGGAAAAAGGAGTACCTTTCAAAATTCTTTTAGTTTTAGACAATGCACCTTCCCACCCTCCTCACTTGGACGATCTAGACCCTGATGTACGAGTGGTGTTTATGCCTCCCAACACCACCCCACTCACACAACCCATGGATCAGGGGGTTATTTGAACATTTCAAGCACACTATCTGCACATACCTTTTGATCAAGCTATCCAGGTCATTGATTCAGACCCAGAACTAACTCTAAGAGATTTTTGGAAGAAGTATAATATTTATCAGTGTATCAAAAACATAGCAAAAGCATGGTAGTCACAGCTAAGTGTATGAACGGAGTCTGGAAGCAGTGTAATGCCCAGTTTCTTCAAGATTTTCATGGCTTCGACAGTGAAGAAGAGTGAAGTGTGCTGAGAGGTGCGATTTTAAAATTGGCTAACAAACTTGAACTTGAATGTGATGTGGATGACATTGAAGAACTTTTGACAGAAGAAGTTCAAGAAATAACGAATGAAGAACTCCTGATAATAGAAGAAGAAAGAAAATCAGAAGAACAAAGACAGAAAGAAGACAAAGAAAATGAAGAGGAGCCAGAAAGGAAGTTCTCGGTGAATGAATTATCACAGTGTTTTTCATTGATAAACCAAGGGCTACGAAAATTAGAGAATATGGACCCTAACATTGAAAGGTTTGTTAATACTGAGAGAATGATACAGGATGCAATGCGTCCATACAGAGACATTTATGATGAAAAGAAGAAAAGGAAAATTCAAACAAATCTCTGTATGTTTATCAAGAAGAGTGCTCCCCCACCTCCTCGCACCCCTACCCCTTCAGAGGAAGAAAGCATAGAGGATCCCCAACCAAGCACTAGTGGGCTGTAAATGTGTCCCAATCCTTATCTGCATTTCATTTATACTGTATTTCAATATTTTGTACTTTTCTGATCATGCAGTTTCATTTATACTGTATTTCAATATTTTGTACTTTTCTGATCATGCAGTTTCATTTACATATACTGTATTTCAATGTTCTCAGAAATAAACAAATGTTTATGTTGTACACAGTGTTTCTCCTAAACCTTACAGTATAAAATAGAGCACTAACAGCATAAAAAGTAAAGTAAAAAAGGAGATACTAAAATGAAACAATAAAATAAAATCGTTACAATAAGTGTGATGTTGATACATGTATTCAGTAGTAAAGTTTGACTTACGTCCATTCCGACTTACGGCCGGTTGGTCGGAGCCAAGCTCGGTCGTAAGTCGGATGGTAGGTGTAATTAATAATAATAATAATAATAATATAATAATAATAATAATAATAATATATTAAATAATAATCACTGAGTCTCATTAAATGTCGTATATTACGTTAATATACATATTTTCATTAATCCATCTATGATATTTTTTCAAAATTATATAATAAACATGATACATAACATATAAAGATGATAAATACACTACAGAGTAGAATAAATAAACATAAATACGAGATGTGGGAGCCAAAAACCTTGTACGAGGGACACCATATTAGTAATGATGATGATGATAATAATAATCACAGAATCTCATTAAATGTCATATATTACGTTAACATACACATTTTCATTAATCCAAAGGGTTAAGAGGCACTAACCTTTGGACTATCAGCTATTTCATATTACTGTGCCTGGAGTTTACATGGAAAGGGTTTCAGGGGTCAACGCCCCCGTGGCTCGATCTGCGACCAGGCCTCATGGTGGATCAGGGTCTGATCAACCAGGCTGTTACTGCTGGTTGCACGCAAACTGACGTAAGAACCACAGCTCGATTGGTCAGGTACTGACTTTAGGTGCCTGTCCAGTGCCTTCTTGAAGGCAGCCAGGGGTCAATTGGTAATCCCCCCTATTTTATGCTAGGAGGCAGCTGAACAGTCTTGGGCCTCAGACACATTGTGTTGTCTCTCAATGTACTCATGGCACCCCTGCTTTTCATCAGGGGAATTTTGCATCTCCTACTGAGTCTTTTGCATTCATAGGGAGTGATTTTCGTGTGCAGGTTTGGTACCAATCCCTCCAGGAACTTCCAAGTGTATATTATCATGTATCTCTCTCGCCTGCATTCCAGGGAATACAGATCAAGGACCTTCAACTGTTCCCAGTAATTCAGATGCCTTATTGTACCTATGTGTGCCGTGAAAGTTCTCTGTACACTTCAGGTCTGCAATGTTGCCAGCCTTGAAAGGGGCCAGAGTCCAACTACTGTGACATTTTATTGTGGCAATGTTTCGCTCTCCGGGAGCTTTGTCAAGCCGTTACGGCTTGACAAAGCTCCTGGAGAGCGAAACGTTCCAACAATAAAATGTCACATTAGTTGTACTTATGTCCTTTTACTTTACATACTGTCGGCAATTCTACCAACATATATACAGGATTCACTGTAGCTGTATTCGCTGCTGGTGCATTTTTTCTGTTTCTTCCCTATATATCACCCCTGTATGGACATCAGTGCTTCCACCAGGTTTTGCTGGTAATTTAGATGCCTACATGCTTAATAAAACTGGCAAAGTAAAACTTGTACACGAAACAATGTCACCATTTGTTTGATTAGGATTAATATTCTGAAAGCGTTGATGTTGACAGAAGAGGCATTAACTTATGCTATGTGACTGACAAATATCCTTACAAATGCTGAGGACAAGGTACTATCCTATTTGAAGATCAGTCACTTAAAGATGAAGCCATTTAAAGAGTCATAATCAAGTTATTCCTGAAAAATAAAATATAATCTGAAAAGGAAATTGGCATATAGCATCTACACACTCCAATAACAATCTTTCTAGGAGGGTTACAGCACTGTAAGTTGAAGTGATCAAATGAAGGGGCTTTCTGAAGTTTTATCAACAACTAAGTGGAGTAATGGTCCATATAAAACTTATCCAAGGCAACTGAACATGTAACGGATACACATAACCCGCTATTACAATACACCAGTGTGAGGGAATTTTAAGCTGATATATGTAGGCAACCTCAATTCAGGCTAATCAAAGGAAGAGGTAACTAATTATCAGCAACCACCTGTTATATAGAAAATAAAATAAAAAAAAAACACTTACTGTGCATCTCCCAAGGTGGGAGACCTGTAAAAGGAGAAGCATTTTCACTATACCACTCCAATCATGTCTTGCAGATCAGGGCAATAATACAGTTCAAAACTAAAACCCAACCCTTTCAGAGTGCTGGCACTGATTTCACGCCAGAACGCAGGTCCAGCTAACCAGATCCGAATCCCTTCATATGCACATGCAAGTACTTTAATAGCCAATTCATGGTTTAATGAAATATTGCTACAAAAAGACTAAGTCAGCAATAATTTTATACAAGGGAAATAATTCAGGAAATTGAAAAACTTACTTACTGGAATCCATGGTACGTGCGTATAACCTCTGTGGGTCATTACAGTATGAAAGAATTCATTAACACCAGAGGGAATTTGTGCTGTCGTCTTGTTGAGGTGCTGCAACATATATGAGTAAATTTGTAAAAATTGCAAGAAGTTAAGTAAAACAAGATAAATTAAAGAGTACAAATAGGAGTGGCGTGTTTTAAATATTTTGTTTTCCAATACATCAGTGTCTTCCACTTTCGTATCATCGACACTTTCACCTACACTCTACATAATGACTATTGCAGAGTCATTCAATATGCAGTTTAGCAGTCCCTCCAAATGCCAATATCCCAAACCTTATTAAATGTGGCACGTATTCATTTTCCAGGACTCAAGTTTGGAACCGAGTTTCCTGAATCCCTTCGCTAAATATTACCTTCAGCTCCAGACAGCTGTCAGGTCCAAAAATCTTCATTCCATTACGCCTATCTACATGCTCACACATCTTGCTGGAAGCCAGTCCTCGCCAAAAGAGCAGTTCCTGTACCCCTCTTGTGGTGACCCTCCGTGTTGGCAGTAGGTACATGAAAGGAGGTAAGCCTGTCAGTCCGGATTGATGGTGCACTAAAGACCAGAAATTTAAAAGCCCGTGATTTCAGTTGCTATACGTTTAGTCAATCTCCTCTTAATACCAAACTGCTAATATGAACCTTGTTTAGCGGAATTAATACTGGGCTTGCAGGCCTCCAGCTGCTAGTCCTTTGTATAAACCCAAATGGTACATATAAGAGGTTGAAACACTATCAGTGGCGGCATAACGTCCTCTGAGTGTACTGGTACAAGTTATGTAAGTTATATTGAAAGATAGGTTAAGACGGAGTTGGGTCATACAATGAACATAGGAGTCTCGCTTTTATGGAACAATTGGTCGTTGTGGACCGGTATACGAGTGAAAAATATGAACGGGAACAGTATTTGATAAGTGTATTATTTATAATCTCTTTGTCGGTCATTTTGGTCTGAAAGGACGTAATGCATTCACTTTCCTTAGGGCAATTCAGGTCAGACCTGCACTTGAACATACTGTCATCGAGTGAAAATATATCTGGAGGTCACGTATTCTTTGATAATTCATGTAAGATTTGTTACTTGAGATAAGCTTAAGTCTCCACAGTCTCTCAAAATGATGATCAATTTTTTTTCAGTAAATATGTAGCCTCATACCTTATCACCGATGTACTATGTCAACTCCCAAATGTATCTGGTAAATACAATTTACTTAATACTATTTTTTACATGGAGGTCTGAATGAGAAGTAAATGTAACTGATTGGATGTATACTTGAGAAGAAGGCGTGGTACATAAAAGATAAATGAATCACAATTTCAAAATGCCTTTGATACAATCATCACACTCTCTTGCACATAATCACCTTCTCCTACTCTACCTGAGAGATTCTGATAATGAGCTACTATTGCATGAACTTGAAATTTTTTACCCCTGGGTGATGCAAAGCAATAACCCAATTCAGGTGATCCTGGCGTCAAAGTAATTTATGAAAAAAAAAAAAAAAAAAAAAAAATTTATGAAATGATAAGATTTTCCCGATTGTAAGAGAGTATGCGAAGTTGGAACGTATTCGATATTTGGATTGACGTTCAGGGTTTAGAAAGATGGGTGAATCATAGAATTGATGAGGGAAAAGAGTGAGTGGTGCACTTAGGAGTCTGTGGAGACAAAGAACTTTGCCTTGGAGGCAAAGAGGAATTCAATGAGAGTATAGTTTTACCAACGCTCTATTGGGTGTGAAGCGGGTGAATGAATGTTGCAGGATGAGAAGGCTGAGGAATGGAGATGTCATGTCTGAGGGCAATGGTTTGGTTTTGAATATAATTTCAGAGAATTCGTAGTTTGGAAGTTAGGGGTGGGGGACCTATGCATTCAACCTTTTATTTAATCAATTCAATGGTCAAACATCGATAAACCATACGAAAAGTAATACCAGATGTTACAAAATTAACTATTATAGTAAAGATTTCATAGGATTTAAAGGCGTTACGATAAGTCAATGTCAGTTGAAGTGTATGTAGGAGGTATTCTTAAAGTGAGAGTTTTACAGATGTAGGTCAGGGTTGAGGAAGGGGAATTTTTTCCGAAAAGGCCTTGACAGGTTGTATTCACCGTGTTTATTTTTAGAGGGTAGAGAAGAAGCGAGGGTCTGGCATAGGGTGGGTTAATGAAGCACCAAGTGATTGTAATCCTTTGATGCTGTGCTTGGAATTTGGCTGAGAAATTGTGGTTAATTCTAGGGCAGACATTAAAGGGAAATTGATGTCTTGACTTCCAGCATTCATCTGAGGTTTTCGATAGTGCAGTTGTACCATGGAACTCAATTGGTATATTATAATTACTTACTCGCCTGCATTGGAATCGAGTCAAATGTAACATTTATAATTCAGACCTTATTGTACCTATGTGCCGGAACTTTCCTGTAACTGGGATACTACATGTGCCACACTTGAAGGAGGAGGTCCACTAGTAATGATTGTGGCAGTTTGCATAAACCTGGAGTTGTAACAACCGTTACGGCAAGACAAAGCCCTGAAGGAAATGTGAATAAAAGATTGGTTAAATGTCCTTTTACTTTACAACTTCGGCCAAACCAACAATATACAGGATTCCTTGTAGCTGTAATTCGGCTGCTGTGCATATTATATATACATAAATATCACCCCTGTATGGACATCAGTGCTTCCACCAGGTTTTGCTGGTAATTTAGATGCCTACATGCTTAATAAAACTGGCAAAGTAAAACTTGTACAACCCAAACTAATGTCACCCTTTGTTTGATTAGAGTTAACTATCTCTGAAAGCTTGAAGTTGATCAGAAGAGGCATTAACTATGCTATGTGACTGACAAATATCCATTTACAAATGCTGAGCATACAAGGTACTATCCTATTTATAAGATCAGTCACTTAAAAGACTGAAGCCATTTAAAGAGTCATAATCAAGTTATTTCCTGAAAAATAAAATACTACATCTGAAAAATAAAATTGGCATATAGGCATCTACACACTCCAATAACAATCTTTCTAGGCATGATATACCAGCACTGAAATTACGAAGCTGATCAAAAGAGGCTTTCTGAAGTTATCACACAAACTAAGTGGAGAAATGGTCCATATAAAACTGATCCAAGAGCACCTGCACATGTCAACAGATACACAAACCTCTCTAGTTACAATACACCAGTGTTGAGAATTTTAAGCTGATCAAATGAGGCAATCACAATTCAGGCAATCCTATAAGGAAGAGGTAACCTAATTATCAGCAACCACCAGTATAAGAAATAAAATAAAAAAAAAACACACTGGCCATCTCCCAAGGTAGGGAGACCTGTAAAAGAAGAAAGCATTTTCACTATCACTCACTCCATCACTGTCTTGCCAGAGAGGCACCAATAATACAGTTCAAAACTGCAAATATCCCCAACCCTTCTTCAGAGTGCAGGCACTGTACTTCTCACCGCCAGAACTCAAGTCCAGCTAACCAGATTCCCCGAATCCCTTCATATGCACATGCAATACTTTAATAGCCAATATCATGTTAATGAAATCATTGCTACCCAACAAAGACTAAGTCAGCAATAATTTTATACAAGGGAACATAATTCAGGAAATTTGAAAAACTTCAACTTTACCTGGAATCCATGGTACTTGCGTATAACCTTCTGTGTGTCATCATCAGTATTGAAAGAATTCATTAACACCAGAGGGACATTTGTGCTGTACGTCTTGTTGAGGTGCTGCAACATATAGTAGTAAATATTGTAAATATTGCAAATATTAAGTAAAACAAGATAAATTAAAGATACACATAGGAGAGCGTGTTAATATTTTTTTTCCAATACATCAGTCGTCTTCCACTTTCGTCATCATTCGACACTTTCACCTCACTCATACATAATGACTTTCTTTGCAGAGTCATTCAAATATGACAGTTTAGAAGTCCCTCCAAACTGCCAATATCCCAAACCCCTTCTTTAAAGTGTGGCACTGTACTTCCCATTTCCAGGACTCAAGTTTGGCTAACCGGTTTCTCTGAATCCCTTCGCAAAATATTACCCTTCTCACTCTCCAACAGCTCGTCAGGTCCCAAAAATCATTCATCTCCATTCACGCCTATCTAACATGCTCACACATGCTTGCTGGAAGCCCAAGCTCCTCGCCCACAAAACATCCTTTACCCCCTCCCTCCAACCTTTTCAAGGATGACCCCTACCCTGCCTTCCTTCCCCTACAGAATTATATGCTCTCCATGTCATTCTACTTTGATCTATTCTCTCTAAATGACCAAACTACCTCAACAACCCCTTTTCAGCCCTCTGACTAATACTTTCAGTAACTCCACGCCTCCTCCTAATTTCCACACTCCAAATTCTCTGCATAATATTTACACCACACATTGTCCTTAGACAGGACATCTAAACTGCCTCCAGCCGCCTCCTCGCTGCAGCATTTGTAACCCATGCTTCACACCCATATAAGAGTGTTGATACCACTATACAGTGGACCCCCGCATAACGATCACCTCTGAATGCGACCAATTATGTAAGTGTATTTATGTAAGTGCGTTTGTACGTGTATGTTTGGGGGTCTGAAATGGACTAATCTACTTCACAATATTCCTTATGGGAACAAATTCGGTCAGTACTGGCACCTGAACATACTTCTGGAGTGAAAAAATATCGTTAACCGGGGGTCCACTGTACTTTCATACATTCCCTTGTTATTTATACATTCCCTTCTTTGCCTCCATGGATAACACTTTTTTGTCTCCACAGATACCTCAATGCATCACTCACCTTTTTTCCTTCATCAATTCTATGGTCAACCTCATCCTTCATAAACCCATCTACTGACAAGTCAACTCCCAAATATCTGAAAACATTCACTTATCCTAGGTTCTCTACACATATGCTGCTATGTATGATAATTCTATGTAACTGTATTTGTGTATACTTGAATAAACTTACTTACTCCCTCTCTCCAATATGATATCCAATTTTTCTTTATGTAAATCATTTGATACCCTCATCACCTTACTCTTACCTATGTTCACTTTCAACTTTCTACCTTTAAATGTATTCTGGGATAAATACAATAACTTTATCTTGCCAATAAACTTAAGAATTTTTTACCACTGAGGACTCCAGATGAGAAGCAGAAATGCATAAACCCTCAATTTAACAACATTCAGTAATACAGGACAAAACAGAAAGGGGTCAACCACTAAAAGAAAATGGAAAAAGTAGATTGGTTACAAAACTGCCTATTATTACAATCACTACAAAACAATCTCATCTCTGCCCACAAACAATCACCATTACTCACTACTCGATATTCCCTATTAGTCTATAAATTGAGGGCTTACTAAAATACATGTATACTTCAAAATTCTCATTTAACCCCTTGACTGCCGCAATCCCAAATCCTGAGGTGTCTCCTGGCGTCACAAAATTTAAAAAAAAAAAAAAAAAAAAAAAAATCTTATGAAATGATAGAGAATCTTTTCCCGATTGTAATGACGCTCTCGCGAAGTTAGCGACCTAGGCGATATTTATGAATTGGCGATTTCACCCAATTTGAGCCCTATTTTCGGCTAATTCCATTGTTCCAGTCGACCAAACTCATAGATATTTATTTAGAACTCCATTTTTCCTATCTATTGAGTACAAGAAACTGCCCATTTACCAATTTCAACTACCCAATAATGTGGTCAGAAATTTGCAATTTGGCCAATTTCACGAAAATTAAAATATATGAGAATTTCAAAATAGGGTGCAGAATGAACAATGCAGACATTCCTGGTTCTAAAATAACATTTTCTTTGCTCATCAGTCACGTCTCCAGGCCCCTCTGATATTACTCTTGCTTTCTATTTTGAATTTTTATTCAAACAAAAAACAGAAAATTTACTGTTATGCAGACTACTGCAATATTATAATAATTGTATAAATAATGTCAAACCATTCATGACTGCATATCAGAATGGCTACTTGGACATTTAATGGAAAATGACATCATTTGTTTACTTTTGAACATCGGCAAAAATCAAACATTCCCCTAATCTGAGCTCCATTTCAAGGTTCTTTTCCTAGTAAAACCAATCAAAATCACCTCTATTTCTATAATATGTTTTCCATTCTATCAAATGAGACCAAGAAAACGAGAATACAGTGGACCCCCGCATACCGTTGGCCTTACATAACGTTAAATCCGCATACCGCTACATTTTATCGCCAAGATTTTGCCTCGCATACCGCTAAAAAACCCGCTCAACGCTGTTCATCTGAGACGCGTCTATGTGCGGCCTGAGCCACGCTCGCATGTTCTGCCGGTGGCATTGTTTACCAGCCAGCCTCCGTGGTAACATCCAAGCATACAATCGGAACATTTCGTATTATTACGAATAAAATAAGTGACCATGGGCCCCAAGAAAGCTTCTAGTGCCAACCCTACAGCAATAAGGGTGAGAATTACTATAGAGATGAAGAAAAAGATCATTGATAAGTATGAAAGTGGAGTGTGTGTCTCCGAGCTGGCCAGGTTGTATAATAAACCCCAATCAACCATCGCTACTATTGGTGGTACAGCTGCTGCTGTACCACCGTCAGCTGCTGCTGCTGTTGCACTGTCAGCTGCTGCTGCTGCTGCTGCTGCTGTAGCACTGTCAGCTGCTGCTGCTGCACCACCATCAGCTGCTGCTGCTGCTGCACCACCATCAGCTGCTGCTGCTGCTGTACCACCATCAGCTGCTGCTGCTGCTGTACCACCGTCAGCTGCTGCTGCTGCTGTAGTACCATCTGCTGCTGCTGTAGCATCGTCTGCTGCTGCTGTAGCACTGTCAGCTGCTGCTGCTGTTGTACCACTGTCAGCTGCTGCTGCTGTTGTACCACCGTCAGCTGCTGCTGCTGCTGTAGTACCGTCTGCTGCTGCTGTAGCACTGTCAGCTGCTGCTGCTGTTGTACCACCGTCAGCTGCTGCTGCTGCTGCTGTAGTACCATCTGCTGCTGCTGTAGCATCGTCTGCTGCTGCTGTAGCATCGTCTGCTGCTGCTGTAGCACTGTCAGCTGCTGCTGCTGTTGTACCACCGTCAGCTGCTGCTGCTGTTGTACCACCGTCAGCTGCTGCTGCTGCTGTAGTACCGTCTGTTGCTGCTGTAGCATCGTCTGCTGCTGCTGTAGCATCGTCTGCTGCTGCTGTACCACCGTCAGCTGCTGCTGCTGTTGTACCACCGTCAGCTGCTGCTGCTGTAGTACCGTCTGCTGCTGCTGTAGTACCATCTGCTGCTGCTGTAGCACTGTCAGCTGCTGCTGCTGCTGCTGTAGCACTGTCAGCTGCTGCTGCTGCTGCTGCTGCTGTAGCACTGTTGTTGGTGTGGCTTATTGAGAATACCAAGAAACAATTAACCCCAGAGGATTTGCCACCCAGGATAACCCAAAAAAGTCAGTGTCATCGAAGACTGTCTAACTTATTTCCATTGGGGTCCTTAATCTTGTCTGCCAGGATGCAACCCACACCAGTCCACTAACACCCAGGTGAACAGGGAAAAATGTCTGGAACTAGTGCTCATATTGGTGAATTTAAAGCCAGCAAAGGTTGGTTTGAGAGATTTAAGAATCGTAGTGGCATACACAGTGTGATAAGGCCTGTTCTGGAAGAAAATGCCAAACAGGACCTACAGTACTCAGGAGGAAAAGGCACTCCCAGGACACAGTGTCTCATCAGTCATTGCTGCATCTTCAATAAAGGTAAGTGTCATTTATTCTTCATTTAGTAGAGTAGTACATGCACAATATATATTGTGCATGTACTACTCTACTATTGTGCATGTATCCTTCTCTTTGTGTGTAGGAAAATGTATATTTCATGTGGTAAAATTTTTTTTTCATACTTTTGGGTGTCTTGCACGGATTAATTTGATTTCCATTATTTCTTATGGGGAAAATTCATTCACATAACGATAATTTCGCATAACAATGAGCTCTCTTGCACGGATTAATATCGCTATGCGGGGGTCCACTGTTCAACCATAAATACTATACGAAAATAACCACAAAGTTGGTATTTTAATTAAAAAAAAAACGTCGGAGATTTCTTTTTCTCATTTTGCGCTGCATGCTGCAGGATTTTTTTTATATGGTGCACACTAACCACACAGACCCATTCTCTCACATGTGGGCCTACCAGCTTTCTCCTGCTTGATTTGAAGCCGCTAGAATTTATGAGTACAGTGGACCCCCGCATAACGATCAGCTCCCAACTCGACCAATTATGTAAGTGTATTTTTGTTAAGTGCTTTTGTAGGTGTATTTTTTGGGGGTCTGAAACGGACTAATCTACTTCACAATATCTCTTATGGGAACAAATTCGGTCTATAACGGCACCCAAACAGACTTCTGGATTGAAATAATATCGTTATGCGGGGGTCCACTGTATATATATGTCAAAAACGGTGGCTCGTAAGACGTATATATACGACCAAAACAGTCAAAGGGTTAAATAAGCTTGTGATTGCAAGGAAATTACCAATGCATACCATAATTACAAAAACATTCTATATAAAACACTGAATATTATGAGCATATTTCAGCAAGTAACAATACCACACACACACACAAACCCCCACCAACCCACCCACCCACCCACACACACACGACATATAAAATATTGAGAGTAATCGACAACGTGGACAGAGTCAGGGTGTTTCAAAGATGGGACACAGTAACAAGGGATCACAACTGAAAGTTGAAGACCCAGATGACTCACAGGGATGTTAGGAAGTATTTCTTCAGTCACAGAGTTGTCAGAAGTGGAACAGTGCAGAAAGCAAGGTAGTGGAGGCAGGTACCATACACAGCTTTAACACTTTGCGAGTCTGTGCCGTAGATCTACGGCTATACGTTGAGGGTCCAAACCGTAGATCTACGCCATGAGCTCAGCTCACTCTGATAAGCTGTGAGCGGTAAATTTGGGCCTAGATATGAGAGATTACAGCTATGTGGTATGTGTGCACCACATAAAAAAGATCCTGCAGCACACAGTGCATAATGAGAGAGAAAAATCTGAGACCGTAATTTTTGATTAAAACAGCAACTTTGCAGTGTTTTTTTCGTATGGCTTCTATAGTTGTATTTGCAATTTCTTGGTCTCATTTGATAGAATGGAGTATATATTACAGAAATAGAGATGATTTTGATTGGTTTTAGTAATGGAAATGGGTTGAAACTGAGCTCAAAATAGCAGAAATGTTAAATTTTTGCCGATGTTCAAGAGTAAACAAATGATCCCACATGTCTAATACACACCAGCTGGTGGGTCCAATATACGTTCACAAATGTGGTGATATTATTTATACAATTATTACAGTATTGCAAAACAGTAAATCTTCTATTTTTTGGTTTGAATAAAAATTCATTATGTGAATAAAAAATCAAAATGGAATTCATTTGTAAAGCCTGAAAACAAAACTAATGAACAGAGGAAATGTTAGTTTAGTTCCAGGAATGCCTGCATTGTTTATTCTGGACCTTATTTTGATATTAGAATATTTTGAACTTTGCATTAAATTGGACAAATTACCAATTTCTGATCACTTTATTTTGTAGTTGAAACAATTGACTTGGCAATTTCTTGTGCTCAATCGATAGAATAGAAGTAATACTAGTGAAATAGCTAAGAATTTGGTCGACTGGAGTAATATAATTGGCCTAAAATGGGAGTCAAAGCCGGAAAAATTGCCGATGCATAAATATCACTGAAGCATTAAAATTCGCACGAGCATAATTTCATCAGTTTTCCATCAAATTTCGTACTTTTTGTTTTATTACCTCTGGAAAAAGATTCTCTACCATTTCCTAAGAAAAAAATAACAAAATTAGTTTTTGAAAATTCTTGGACATTGGTGCGCACTTTGAAATTCGGCCTTTGGACCCTGAAAGGGTTAAGAAGAGTTATGATAAAACTCGTGGAAAGAGTGGACCTAGTGTTAACCAGTGAAGAGGTGGGGCCAGGAGCTATGAATCGACCCCTGCAACCACAATTAGGCAAGTGCTTAGATGCGCGTACGTACATACACACACACATGCATGCACATGCACAAATGTACTTTCACTGAGGGAAACAAGAACTACAAAAGACAAAGGGCAAAATAATGATAAAAATAAAGTAGAAACATTAAAGTATGTAGATAGTTGCTGTATGCAATGATGATAATAAATTTATTTGCTGTAGAGCATAAACATAACTCTTAACGTGAGTCAGAGTCTTGGTGATAGGTTGCCACTTTCAGTGTGCACCAGGAGGTTCACCTAACTGGCTGCCTTGAGCTGAGTCAATGTCAAGGTGTTGCAGTGCTTTCTTAAATGGGTGTTTAGATACTGTAACAGTTGTATATTTTGGCTATACAAGACGAGAGGACAATCACATGAAGGTAACACATACTCAGGATGGAGAAAGGAAAGTTGTGAAGAATTGTTTGTACATATAGGGAAACTGTACTTAGTGTTTGAGAATTAAATCTGTACACATGACATCCTTCCTGAAGGATTTATCAAGCAGGTAGGTTCTCCAACACCTGAGGATAATTCTCACCATCAGACACCTATTTAGTTATGCATATGAAAAGCCATTGTAATTCACTAACAATCACAAGTACAGTATAATGTACTATTACTCATGAACTATTTAAGCAGATAATTACAGAATATTATATGGAAGATAAAGGAGGTACATTATGAAGAATACACAAATTAACAGGTTATCTTTCAGTGACATTACACAACAATACTTGCACTGGTATTGTAACTAATGTGTTCTTTAATACTAGGCTTATCTGAGAGCACCTAGCTGACTAGTAACTGCTTTTGAGCTCATATGACATAGCATGGAAACCTGGTGTTATTCAGTGTAACTAGGAATGGCCTAACTTAACAATGGGGTTTACGTGTAGATGTACCCATTTGCCCTTTCACTGTCTCTTATATGTATCTACATCACTGATGCCAGTGTCACTCATGTAGATCTATGCCCTCAGCACAGTGCCCTCAAATATGCTGTGTGGGGTAAATTTTGGCTTCGACATTGGAGAGTGGGTCTGTGTCCATCATGTACTGCCCCAGACAGTGCATGATGGGAAAAGCAAACATCTGAACTTGTGTTTGGTTTAAAATAGTGACCGAGGTGTTTTCTACAGTATTTTTTATAGTTTTGTTGGCTGTTAATTGGTATAAAGTGACAAAATGGAAGACGTACTAACTAAATAAAAATTATATTGTTTGATTTCAGATCAGAATTAACTTAAAAATCAGCTCAAAATGGTAAAAAATATAACTGACAATTTTTTCATGGCAGGGCAAGGCAGGCTTGAATAACTATTAACCAATATCTAACTTACCACTGCTCTCTAAAATCTTTGAAAAATTAATTCATAGATGGATCTATTCCTATTTAGTCTCACACAACATATTAAACCCTTGTCAGTTTGGATTCAGGAATAATGAAAGCACAAATGATGCTATCATACACATGCTAGAACTAATATATACCGCACTCAAAAAGAAAAGTCCCGCTGGGCATTTTCATTGATTTACGTAAAGCTTTTGATACAGTCGACCATGAACTGCTGTACTCTAAATTAACGCACTATGGTATCAGAGGCCACTCCCTCAACTACCTAAAGTCATACCTTAGTAGCAGAATTCAATGTGTGTATGCAAATGGTGTAAACTCTTCCACCCAACCAATCACAGTAGGAGTCCCACAAGGAAGTGTCCATGGACCACTCCTCTTTCTCATCTACATCAATGATCTACTGAATGCATCACAGCTACTCAAACCCATATTATTTGCAGATGACACTACATACGTCTTCTCCCACCCAAACCCAGTCATACTCGCCAACACTGTCAATACCGAATTGCAGAAAATATCTGCCTGGATGATGACTAATAAACTTACCCTGAATACTGATAAAACCTATTTCATTTAGTTCGGAAACAAAGCTGCAAATGATCCACTTAACATAACGCTAAACGGATCATCAGTCACAAGACTTGCAGAGGAAAAATTCCCAGGTATCCATCTTGACAGTAGCCTTAAGTTCCAGACATATATACAACAAATCACCAAGAAAATCTCCAAGACTGTAGGCATACTATCAAAGATACGGTACTACGTTCCACAATCAGCTCTCCTGGCACTGTACCATTCACTCATATACCCTTATCTCACATATGGAATTTGTGCATGAGGATCAACAACATTAAATCACCTAAGACCTCTAATAACCCAGCAAAAGGCAGCAGTCAGAATGATGATAAATTCCCACTCCCTCCAGCATACTCCACCAATTTTCAAAAGTCTAAATCTGCTCACCATTAAGAATATCCATACTTATTCATGTGCCTACTACATACACAGAACAATACACACAAATATAAACCCTCCACTCAAACTTCTCCTCACCAACCTTAACCAGACACATGACCATAACACAAAACAGATCTCTTTTTGATGTATCTCATGTCCATATCACACTGTGTAAAACTATGCACATATAGGGCCCCAAAATATGGAATTCATTACCAGAAGGTACTAAAGTAACCCAGTCTGAAAATCAATTTAAGACTCTTCTCAAAAGCCACTTAATCACCCTAGACTAAATGCTAAATACTCAGTACTCACATACTCAATTATGTATTCCCATATCATAATTTCAACAATTACTTTTGAACCTTTTATCCATTGTCTACAGGAATACAATTGCATCATTGTTTTCACAAAAAAGCATTTTTGAATATATCTTTTGTCATATAAATTAGATTCACTTATATTTAATAATCTACTGCACAACTAAGATTTTTTTTTTTTTTCAACAAGTCGGCCGTCTCCCACCGAGGCAGGGTGACCCAAAAAAAAAGAAAGAAAATCCCCAAAAAGAAAATACTTTCATCATCATTCAACACTTTCACCACACTCGCACATTATCACTGTTTTTGCAGAGGTGCTCAGAATACAACAGTCTAGAAGCATACACATATAAAGATACACAACATATCCCTCCAAACTGCCAATATCCCAAACCCCTCCTTTAAAGTGCAGGCATTGTACTTCCCATTTCCAGGACTCAAGTCCGACTATATGAAAATAACCGGTTTCCCTGAATCCCTTCACTAAATATTACCCTGCTCACACTCCAACAGATCGTCAGGTCCCAAGTACCATTCGTCTCCATTCACTCCTATCTAACACGCTCACGCACGCTTGCTGGAAGTCCAAGCCCCTCGCCCACAAAACCTCCTTTACCCCCTCTCTCCAACCCTTTCGAGGTATAATCAATATTCTACTGTACAACTCTGATATAATTCTTAGTGTTAAATAGTCAGTAAGCCAATAATGTTAAGTCGGCCCATAATGCCTAGGCATAATAGAGGCTCTCTTTGCATTGCAACCCATTATTGTAAATACATAATCTCAATGTACTATTTGCAAAGACATAAATAAATAAATAAATAAATAAATCAGTGTAGCCAAGCCTCTCAAGCAAAAACAACTACAATTCCCACAATGCCATGGGGGTGCTCAATTTTTTGTATACTGCACACACTGACCACACAGACCCATTCTCTTAAGTGTAGGACCTACCAGCCTTCTCGAGCTAAATTTGAGGCCGCTAGAATTGTGGCATAGTTCTATGGTTTGGACGCACAACTCAAAGCCATAGAACTACGGCATAGACCCTGAAAGGGGTTAGCTGTATTTACATTATTTCTTATGGGAAAATTACTTTGGTTTTTGTACGTTTCAGATTTAGACCGACCTTCTGGAACGGATTAAGTACGAAACTGTATTTATTGCAAGAGGTCAGGTGTGGTAGGTATGGCTAACCCACTCACACATAATAAATATTTAAAGCACCCTAAAATGATAAAATGCACAAACCGTACATTCATTACTTACCTTAAAATATTTGTAGACTTAATGCAGGGTGAGAGGCGAGTAAACGTGATAAAACTAATAAACGCGCGCGAGAGAGAGAGAGAGAGAACAAGTAAATGACGGGATAGATGCGTGGAGTCTGTAAACAAGCAGACGAATACGTCTGGTTATGGTTCATACACGTTCATATCTATGTTTGTGTAAGTAAATTTTTATTCAGTTAAAGGTACACATAAATGCAGTTACACAGATTATCATACATAGCAGCATACATGTAGATTACCTAGGATAACCCCCAAAAACATCAGACAAGAGTGACTTATTTCCACTGAGGTGAAGCTTATACCATAATACAAACACCTTACATTGTGTATGAGTTGTCTCCACGTTGATACAGTAGAATAAACAAAAAGAAACACTCCCATTCTCATGTAGCACACCATTTTTAGAAGGAATGACACTCTGAGTGAAGGCATATAAAAGGAATAATTTTCTAGTTACCCCCAGTAATACAGTAATAAAAGGACCCAATGGAAATAAGCCACTGACTTTTTTGGGTTATCCTAGGTTCTCTACATATACCATACCAACTTACCTCATACACGTAATTTGTACAATTTTAAATTTAAGAATTAATCTAAGTCTGCCCGAAATGCCTACCCATGCTAGGTGTTCTAGTGGCACCCTCTGTAATTAGTACTTTACTACATGTAAACCACACAATAACCCAATTCTGCAAATTCAGCATTGTAATCGTTATAGAGAATAAACTTTGAATTTGAATACAGTGGTCCCTCGTTTTTCATAATTAATCCATTCCTGGAGGTGCTACTATTATCGAAATCTACGATTTTTCGAATCAATTTTCCCCATAAGAAATAATGTAAATACAATTAATCCGTTCCTGACACCCAGAAGTATCAACAATTTTTTTTTACCTTAAAGATAGATTTTACATTGCCAGGGAATAAAAGAATGAACATTCAACATGACTGTTTTACCTTATTGAAGGCTGTTGTTGAAGAATGGAGAACATAAGAACATAAAAAGGAGGAATAGCTAACTGACTGCAGCAGGCCTGTTGCCCATACAAGCAGGTCCTTAACATTCATCCACTAACAAACATTTGCCCAACCCAATTTTCAATGCACCCAAGAAATAAGCCTGATGTGCAAGTCCCAACTCGAATCCAACCCCTCTCACGACGTGCACTTTTTTTTTTTTTTTATTATCACACTGCCGATTCCCACAAAGGCATGTGGCCCGAAAAAGAAAAACTTTCACCATCATTCACTCCATCACTGTCTTGCAAAGGTGGCTTTACACTACAGTTTTTAAAACTGCAACCATAACACCCCTCCTTCAGAGTGCAGTCACGAGTACTTCCCATCTCCAGGACTTCAAGTCCAGCCTGCCGGTTTCCCTGAAACCCCTTCATAAAGTTACTTTGCTTCACACTCCAACAGGCACGTCAAGTATTATAAAAACCATTGTCTCCATTCACATCCCTATCAAACACGCTCACGCATGGCCTGCTGTGAAGTCAAGCCCTCTGCCACAAAAACCACCTTACCCCGTCCCTCCAACCAATCCTAGGCCGAACCCCTACCCCCGCCCTTCCTTCCACTACAACTGATACACCCTTGAAGTCATTCTGTTTCCGCTCATTCCTCTCCTTGACAGAGCACCACCTCAACAACCCTTCCACCGCCCCTGGACAACAGTTTTTGGTAATCCCGCACCTCCTCCTAAACTTCCAAACTAGAATTTCTGCAATTTATTCACACCACACATTTCCCTCAGACATGACAACTCCACTGCCTCCAGCCTTCTCCCGCCGCAACATTCATCACTACCCATGCTTCACACCCCATAAACGAGCGTTGGTATAACTATACAGTGGACCCCCGCAAAGCGAACAGCCTTGCATAAGCGAACAATCCGCATAGCGAACGCATTTTGTTTCGCAAAAATTTTTGCCCCGCATAGTGGACAAAAACCCGCTCTAGCGACCTTCGTCGAGACGCGTCCAATGTGGGCCCTCAGCCAGCCTCACATGTTGCCGCCGTGGCCCATTGTTTACCACTAGCCTCCTCCGCGGTAACATTCAAGCATACACTCGATATTCGTATTATTACAGTGTTTTCGGTGCTGTTTTGTGGAAAATAAGTGACCAGGGCCCCAAGAAAGCTTCTAGTGCCAACCCTAACACCTCAAAGGGTAAAGAATACCCATTGAAATTAAGAAAAGATCATTGATAAGTAATAAAGGAGTACGTAACACCGACCTGGTCAGGTTGACAAGAAACCAAAACAACCATCGCTTCAATTGTGGGCAAGAAAACGGCAATCAAGGAAGCTGTTGTTGCCAAAGGTTTAACTGTGTTTTCGAAACAAAGATCGCAAGATGCTGGAAGATGTTGAGAGACTGTTAATTGGTGTGGATAAATGAAAACACTAGCAGGAGATAGCGTCTCCAAGCGAACAATGTGAAAAAGGGCTAGGAAGTTTGCATGACGATTTTAATTAAAAAAATCTGCAACTAGTGATGATGCAGTGAATTTAAGCCAGCAAAGGTTGGTTTGAGAGAATTTAAAAGCGTAGTGCATCCATAGTGTGATACGGCATGGTGAGGCTGCCAGTTCGGACACAAAGCGGCTGAAAAATAATGCATGAATGCAATGAGTACATAGAAACTGAATGACTGAACCTGAACAAGTGATTAATAGTGATGAAAACCCGGCCTGTTCTGGAAGAAAATGCCCAATGCAGCAGGAGGACCCTACATTACTCAGGAGGAAAAGGCACTCCCAGACATAAGCCTAAGAAGACAGGCCTACTTTGTTGATGTGTGCCCAATGCTAGTGTGATTGCCAAAGTTAAGCCTTATTAGGTATCACTCTGAAACTCCAGAGCTTCAGGCAAAAGAAATGTCCCAAGGATAATTTGTGGGTGCTGTGGAGGGCAAACAGTAAGGCATGGGTCACTAGGAATTTTTCCTAAAACCTGTGTTACACACCATGTCATTTGCCCCCAATGTGTGAAAGATTACCCTATCAACCAAGGAGCAACAAGAATTATACCTTAAGTGCTCTCCTGGTGTTAGACAATGCCCCTGGTCCTCCTACAGACGTGGCAAGAGCAGACTTTATGGGACATGAGCTTCATTAAGGTGAAGTTTTTGCCTCCTAATACCACTATACCACACCTCATCCTGCAGCAGGCCCATGGCCCCACAGTCATTTCCAACTTCAAAAACTGTACACAAAAGCTCTGTTTCCAAGTGCTTTGAAGTGACCCACAGACTCTGGGATTGACTCTAAAAGAGTTTTGGAAGGATTCACTTTAATATTCCTCAGTTTGTGTAACCATATAGGTAAGGCTTGGGAGGAGTGACTAAGAGAAACCTTGAACTCTGCGTGGAAGAAACGGTGGCCAGAATGTTAAGACAAAAGGGATTTTGAAAGGGTTTGAGGCTAACCCTTGAGAGAGTAGTATACAGTTATGAATCATGTGGAATTGGGGAAGTTCCTTGGGTTGAGTAAGTGGGAGGATGTGGAAGAGGTGGTTGGAGGAGACATTGAAAGAAACTAACCACTGAATGAATTGAAGAATCAACTTCAAGAGCAAGAGGCCAGACCTGGAGGAAACTGTTCAAAGGAGGGGAGAGAGAAATTGAAGGATTGGCCTACTTCAAAGATTTAGAAATGTTGCAAAATTGCTTGAAGTGCAAACCTTTTGATGAAAATCACCTCTCACTAACAGCTATTTCAAGCCGTGCTGGGACTGTTACAATTCACTGTTGTGAACCACTTTAGACAAATCATAAAGGAACGAAGAGGTACAGGCCACTATGGGACAGATATTTGGCGAAGAAAAGTCCCAGTGACACTGAGCTGTCCTAGTAGGCATTAAAAGAAGAAGGGAAGTAACCCCAGAAAAGGACATTGCTACCTCAGGGTGTTCGGGGGGAGTCCTAATGGAAGGGGATTCCCCTTCTAACACTAACACTCTCTCTCCTCTCCCCTTCCCCCACCCATCGCCATCAATCATCACCAGATCTTCCACATAAAAGTAAGTGTCATGTAATTGTAGCCATGCCTTTTTCAGTTGTGTGTACTAAAATTAACATTTTTTGTGGTACAAAAATTTTCTTTTTCTTACTTTTGGTGTCCTTCACGGATTAATTTTATTTCCATTTATTTTCTTATGGGGAAAATTAATTCGCATAGCTAACATTTCGCAAACGACAGCCCTCTTGCACGAGTTAAGTTCGCTATGCGGGGTCCCCACTGTACTCCTCATACATTCCCCTCTTTGCCTCCAAGGATCCAAGTTCTTTGTCTCCACAGACTCCAAAGTGCACCACTCACTTCTTTTACCCTTATCAATTCTAGTGATTCCACCTCATCTTTCATAGAACCCATCCTGCAGACACGTCACGTCCTCAAATATCAGAATACGATCACTCTCCTCCATACACTCTCCCCTCCAACCCTGATATTCAATCTTTCATCACCTAATCTTTTTGTAATCCTCATAACCTTTCTCCTTTCCTGTATTCACCTTTAATTTTCTTCTTTTGTGCACACCCTTACCAAATTCATCCACCAATCTCTGCCAACCTCATCAAGAATCTCCCAAGAGCACAGTGTCATCAGCAAAGACAACTGTGACAACTCCACTTTATGTGTGATTCTTTATCTTTAACTCCACACCTCTTGCCAAGACCCTCGCATTTACTTCCTTACAACACCATCTATAAATATAAATAAATCAACCACGGTGACCATCACACATCCTTGTCTAAGCCTACTTTTAACTGGGAAATAATTTTCCTTCCCTCTTTCCTACATACTCTAACTTGAGCCTCAATAACTCGTAAAAACTCTTCACTGCTTCAGTAAACCTACCTCCTATACCATACACCTGCCAACATCACCACATTGCCCCCCTATCCACCCTGACCATACGCCTTTTCCAAAATCCAATATGCCCACAAAGACCTCTTTAGCCTTATCTAAATACCTGTTCACTTATTTATTTCACAGTAAACACTAGGTCCCACACCCCCTACCTTTCCTAAAGCCTCCTTGATCATCTGCTATCCTATTCTCCGTCTTACACTATTCTTTCAATAAAACACTATCCATACACTTTCCAGGTAATACTCAACAACTTATCCCCCTAAATTTTGCACTTCTTTTGTCCCCTTTGCCTTTTATACAAAGGAACTATGCATGCTCTCTGCCCCAATCCCACCCCCTAAAAGGTTAAAAACCTTTGTTTATACCCTCATCCATACATTTATTAAATAATTGCACCAACTAACTCCAAAACATATCCCCACCTGCTTTTAACATTTCTATCTGGTATCCCATCATCCCGGCTGCCTATACCCTCCACCCCCCATTTCATTTTACTATGCCTCACGAACCTTCCCCCCACACTCCCAACTGGCTCTTCCTCACTCTAACAAGATGTTAATTCCTCCTTTGCCCAATAACGATAATCACAGGCTGTCCCTTATCTTTCATCAACATTTAACAATTCCTCAAAATATTCCCTCCATCTTCCCATACCTCTAACTCTCGCATTAAATCCCTCCCTTCCCTCTCCTGTTTTTAACTGACAAATCCATTTGTTCTCTAGTCCTTCCTTAACCTTGTTAATCTCACTGCCCAAAACTTTTTCTTATTTCAACAAATTTGTTGATAACTATCTCACCCCACTCTCTCATTGGCTCTCTTTTAAATTGATCACAACCACTGTCCTTAAACCACTCTCTTTTTCTCCATATACGCTTCACCTCCTTGCAATCACTTCTACTTTGTAAAACTATCTCATATGCTAACTTTTTCTCCCTTACTACTCTCTTTACATCAGTCAATCCACCAAACGATCCTCTTTCCTCCCCACTCCCACTTTCCTGTAAACCACAAACTTCTGCCTGAACACTAACAATTACATTTTTAAAACGTACCCCTAACCTCTTCAAACCCCATTGCCAGCTCTCGACTAGCCCCATCTATTCCTCCAATAGCTGTTTTATCTTACCCTAACTGCATCTCTGTTAGTTTATAAACCCTTCACCTCTCTCTCCCTGAAGCTTCTAATTCTCCTTGTAACCCATCTCTTTATACCTCTCATTGCAGCTACAACTAGAAAGTGCTCTGAAATATCATGTGGCCCCTCTATAAACATGATACCATCCTGAAGTCTACTCAACATCTTTTATCTACCAATACAGAAGTAAGATGCAATATAATGTGCTCTTAGGTATATCAGTAACTGCAATGAAATGTTCTGATGAATAGCAGAGTTACAGTAATGCATTCTTAGGAATGAAGTAATGTTCTCTTAGGCACAGCATACTTGCAGTGGCATAATATTAAAAACAGCAGTCACACCCTTTCCCTTAAAATGTCATTTAGAAAGGAATTTCTATCAAAAATTATGATAATGTGTGTTTCTATATAACTTGTTATTTATATGCATACTGCTTCAAATTTTTCAAATAATCATGGGTACAGCAGAACCTAGGACTATTTGGTATACCTAAAACACCACTAACTCAGAGCAGTGTTATAGGGTACACTGGTAAACTTTTAGCAGCAACACAAATGAAGAGCTGTTAGGTAAAGCAGTGACTGCAATGAAATGCTCTAAGGCACAGCATAAGATGCAGTGATGGGTGGTTATTAAAAATAATTGGAAAAAGTAATGCATAAACGAATACATGAATTCATAACCGTACATTCTTGACACTTGTCAGTTTGACTTCTGGCTGAGACGAAGTGCCAATGAAGCAATATTAAAAATGCTCAGCTCAATCTATTCCTCTTGAAAATAATTAATATCCAATGGGCCTCTTTACTAAACAAAAAATAAAATTAAGTTTTTGATACAGTAGACAATGTCCTGCTAGTAAGTAAGACACACGTGCAACAGTTAGGTATTTTTATCCTGAAATGTTTTGCCTACACAGTAGGCTTCTTCATTCGAGTACAGAAGAGTTAACAAAAAAGTTTAGCCAGGCTGAGGGACTGACTACCTCAAAACTACATCTTCAAGGGTGATGGACTGATTATATTGCCTTCACATCTCTACTGCTTCTGCTAACTCTTCTGTATTCGACTAAAGAAGCCTACTGTGTAGGGGAAATGTTTCGGAATAAAGATACCTAACTGCTGCATGCGTCTTACTTATCAACCTGTCGGTACTGTATACCATTTTCATACATAACATCCTACCTATCAAATTAGAACATTATGTAATACTGCACTTCAGCAACCTGATTAATTAACACAGAGGGGTGCCATGGGGAAGTACAGTGGACCCTCGGGTAATGGCGGCATCGGCTAACGCCAAAATCGGATAGCAGCGCATTTTTGCGTTAAAATATTGGCTCAGCTAACACCCAAGAATTCGGTTAAGGGCATTCGTCCCGAATGTGTCTGCCTGTCTGTCTGGACTGCGCACCTGAGCTGCCCAGCCTTCAGCTAGTGTGCCATTGTTTACAAGCCAGTCCAGACGATTCCATTCGTACATGTGATACATTTTGTATTATTCCAGTGTTTTTAGTGCTTGTAACTGCTAAATAAGCCATCAATTGGCCCAAAGGAAAGCTTCCATGCAACCCTGTGGTAAAAAGGGGTGATAATAACTACAGTACTGATAAAAGAGAAGAGAGAGAGTTAAACAGTCCTCCTCACAAATCCGGCATCATGGGTCCTGTAGTGTGCCGATACAGAGTGGTTAGGTTAAAATACACTTAATTAAAATTTAACCCAACTTGAGTTAACACAAATTCATGGAACATCGCAAAAATCGAACATCTCCCGCTACTTTGACTCAATTTCAAGGTACTTTTCGTCATGAAAGCAATCAAAATCATGTCTATTTCTGTAATGAATCTTTCCATTCTATGAACTGAGTCCAAAAAAATGAGAATACAACCATAAAAACCATAACGAAAATATCTTGCAAAGAGGCAGCTATGGCGGAGAATGACTCCCTTATTATCGTCAGTCTTTTTTTATTTTTGTGTTGTACTTAATAAGCATCTTTCATCATACATCGCCCCAAAGTTTCAATGAGAAAGCGCAACAAACAACCGAGAAAAAAATAATATTTCCCAAAAGTTATCCAGTGGAAAGCCCAAGCCAGGAACTGGGAAATAAGTCATTTGTCCCTGACTTTCTGGGTTATCCTAGGTTCTCTATACATACAGGCTAGTATGATAATCTATGTACAGTAATTTGTGGTATAACCTGAATAAACTTATTTATTTCTATCTGTCAACTGAGTAATCAAGAAACTGCCATTCACTAATTTTCAACTACCAATAAAGTGGTCAGAAATTGGCAATTTGGCCGATTTCCACAACAAATTTCAACAAGATGCCAATTTAAAAATAGGGTCCAGACTAACAAGGCAGACATTCCTGCACTAAAATAACATTTTTCTCTGTCCATTAGTCATGGCTACAGGGCCCCTCCTAGATTAACTTCTTGCTTAACCATTGGAATTTTTATTCACCAAAAAATAGAGATTTACCCTGTTATGCAACTACTGAATTATTGTAATAATTTTATAAATAATGTCAACCCAGCTGACGCCTATTGAATTGGCTGGCAGGCAGACAGGTATTGGACGGTGACGACCATTTGGGTTTACTCTGAGCTTCCGCTAAAGAATAGAACATTTTCGCTACTGTCAGCACAATTCAAGGTACTTTTTGTCATGAAAGCCAATCAAAATCATAATCTAGCTGTAATGTATTTTCTTTCTATTCAAATGACAACCAAAAAAAATGAGATATAAAACCATAACAAAAATATACCGCTAAGCGGACCGCTAATGGCTGAGAATTGAACTTCGCTATTTAATGGTTCGGATTTCTTTCATTTTTGGTGACGATAAAAGTATCTTTCCATCATACATTGCCCAAGTTGAATAAGATTACCCAACAAACAACTGAGAAAAATAATAATAATATTATAATAAATAATAATAATAATATCTTTATTTACTACACATACATGTACACGGTAATACGGTCCTAGCTGGCATCAGTGACATACTACTTTATAAAAGCTGCTTGTTTTTATGCTGAGTATTTCAGAAAAAATTAGGCCACTGTCCAGGATAACACCCACACCAGTCCGACTAACACCCAGGTAACCTTTTTACTGATGGGTAAATATAGACAACAGTGTAAAGAGCAACACCTAAAGTTTTCGACCCTGCTGGGAAACTAATTATTACCAAAAATCTTATATGGGCTAACCCAAGCCAGGTACTAAAAATAAGCCACGTGTCACTGACTTTTCTGGGTTCACCTAGGTTCTCTACCCATATGCCTATATTTGATAATCAATAGAGAGAAATAGAACTTTTTTGTTTCAAGGTTTATGGGCAGTAACGGGTGTTATATCAGCAGTTAGCCCTGTGCATACTCCTTTTCTCTAATAAAGCCCCCAAGAAGGGATAGGAGAAGGGCATTTGTATACCATATCCTCTCATACCTCTGTCGAAACTGCTCGGTATAATGACATTTATTATTCATTCTGGAGTATTAAAACATGTTTTTATGTTAATTATATATTGTTTTATATTAGGTCATATCTGATCTTTGTGACAGCAAATAAGCTGTAGTGGGTTGATATTAGCTTAATAAGAAAAGCAATCTCCCTGCTTCATGAGACGGATTCATGGCAACTGACAGTGGCTTCAAGCCACCTTATCTTTAACCGTTTAACCCTTGAGGGTTTTCCGTCGTACTAGTACGTCTTTACGCGTAGGGTTTTTTGAACGTACTAAACGCATAAATTCTAGCGGCCCAAATCTTGCGGCAAAAGGCTGATAGGCCAAGGTGTGAGAGAATGGTTCTGCGTGGTCATGTGCGCGGTAGAAAAAAAATCGGGACCCAGTGTGCATTGGGATGCCCTCTTAGTAAACAATGTCCACCATGCCGCGCGGTAAAAGAAGCTCCTCCTCCTCGGCGAATTGGACACTTTTGTTCCCCAGTGACAGTTCTAATAGTGATGGAAGTGCCAGTGAAGATGATTTCGGTGTTTAGGGAGGTTTTGACCGAACTATTGACCATAATAACGGTAATAGTGAAGAAAACCCAGCGACCCTCAGCCCTTCCACCTCTGGTGCTGGGCCCTCGTGTTCCGTCAGTTGTTTCCAGAACCCAAGAGGAAACTTCTATTTCCCAAATCCCCAAACTCAGATAGAGCATGGTGAATGTTAGTGATAGTGAATAAGAACTACAAGCTCTTCAAACTAGTTCCAGTAGTGATCGTGAAATGCAATAATTCCCAGTGAAGCGTCTTATAATACGACGATATAAGCGCTCTGAAGTGTGCCCATATTTATAGCAAGGGAAGGAGTGTATCTCGAGTACATCCCGTGCAGTACACAACGGAACAGACAGTGAAAATTCGAAGATACTGTGCAATGGGATGGCAAATGTGCGTGGTGGTAGTGTGCCGGCGGTGAGCACCATCAGTGGGCCATGCTGACACCCACGCTGCCAGCCACGACGCCGCTGCCTCAGCTGATCTAGAACAAAGGCCACCATCCCCCACTCCCCCCACCACACAGCCTCCACAACCACAACCTCCACAACCACAACCTCCACAACCACAACCACCTGTCCTTGTCCTTACACACCAGCAGACCGCACTGGGATTGCAGGAAGCTGTCCAATTTTGTCCAAATCCCCACCAGTTTGATGGCAGCCAAGTGGAATACGGCCATCTTGTGCACTGGGAAAAATGCACAGAATGGAAATGTTTTTGAGTTATTCTTTGAAACGAACCACTGATAAAAGTATTGTCATGGAAAGCACACATACTACGAGGACAAACATGGCAAACACAATACTGTTCACCAAATCACGTCTAACAAACCAATGGAAGGAGGCCACTGTGCTGAGATGTACTTTCTTTGCCACAATAATGCTTATGCACATGTTATAAGCAACAAAGAGAAGATCCTACTGGTCCAACAGACCCCCTGATTGGCAACACCAGGTTTCAGTGATATACAAGCCAGTGAATCGATTGTGCTAATGTTACGTAGGCTTCACTTCTCAGATAAAAACCAGGCCTGACTAACTGACAGTTATATAAGATTAGGAATGTGTTTGTGTATCGTGAAACAGAAATTCAGTACTCATTTTTATCCCTTCAGGAAGCTTGTAATTGACGAGTATCTTGTGATTCTGTTCAAAGAAGACTCACTTTCAAGCAGTACCTACCAAGCAAGAGGAAACGCTTTGGTATATAAATATATTTGCATTGTGATTGTTACAGTGTCCTGGTATTGATATTATTGTGTACACTGAAGTTATACATTGCAAAATACCAGGATGTTATTGGGTCATCTCAGGTGATGTGGTCGAATAAAAAAAATGATAGAACCATACCTGTAAGGCATATATTATATACAGATCACTGTACACAAGCCCCCTTCACTCAGTGAATTTTTGCGAGGGAACATGACAGATTGTGTGTGGCACAGTGCGTTGCAAATCGAAAACATATGCCTCAGGTTTGATGCTGGCACTCGCAGAGGTGAGGTGCAGGCGTTTGCTGCCAATGACATCAAGGCATTTCGGTGGAATGACAAAGCGAGATGTCACACTGTTGTCATCAAATTCACACCCTAATGAAATGGCAGACAGTGGCGGCAGCATAGAGAGAGAAATGACCATTCTAAAACCCTGCAGCTGGGAGTGATTACAACCTTCAAACATGCATTCAGTGGACAAAAGTTACATGCAGATAGGGTTTGCTGATTGTGTTCGCAAGAGTTAAAGTGGTACATCAAACTGTTTATTTTTCCATCTTCTGACATTCCATGCCAATGCCTTATAATATGTATAAGATGAGGCACCAGAAATCAAACCACAGTACGCGAATTCTGTTTGGCTGTCATCAGACAAAATAGTATGCAAGTACCAAAGGTAATCACCTGCAATTGACCGCCCACCAAATTATCAACAACTACCTGCTCGTCTGAAGCATGGTGATCCACTTCCGCTAAAACTGCCTGCTACTGCTTTGAAGAAAAGGCTCAGAAGAGTGTTAGCGTCTGTTCACATACAAAAAAACGCCCACGACAACCAAGACACTCGTTTTAGTGGTGAGAGTGCAAAACTCCAACTGTGCATGACAACCATGTTTCAAAGGAGTTCCACAGGCTGCAGAACTTCTAGAAACATGTCCTTGACTGTAATGTGTTTAGAAAAAATATAGAAAAATAGTAATAAACACATTCATATTGTTTTGTTTGTGTAAATATTTTCCGTTAAACAAAATAATGACAACATGTTATTTACGCCCTAATGGTGTAGTATTGATAAAGAAATAACTTACAAGATACTGATCATGTGGCCTCAGAGGCCAAAAAAGTTACTCAGAAAAAGAAAAATGAAAAAAAATTGAAAATAGACATAAAAAAGTAAATAGAAAAAATACCTGGTGACGGCTTCCGGCGAGTTACCATATGTTGTTTCAATTTGGTAAAATTTTCACACTCCATATCTAGTAAGTAATACGCTAAAATTTTTTTTGTTAGCCTATAAGTTTGAAAAAAATACTTCTATTTTCATAAGAATAAATAATTTTTTTTTTTTTTATGAAATTTGGCCGACCCTGAGAACGAGTTTCGGAGAGGGCCTGTCGACCCTCAAAGGGTTAATAGATAATGTACTGTGTAGGCGCTTTACATAATGAGAAGCATTTCTTTTATTCATTGGAACCATGGCTAGGCTAAAAAGTAGGCAGGTTAAAACAATAAATGGAGAAAAAGAAATTGGAATGACTTATGCAGCAAGTAGCGCCATCAAACAGTACCAGCAGGTTGGTGTGGCAACCCTGAAAATTTGAAATTATGCTAGCCAAAATTAGTGCCGAATAACTGAAGGAACCGAATAACTGGTTGCCGGATTTGTGATGGCGGACCTGTACAACAAACCCCATTCAACCATCGCTACTATCTTGGCCAACAAAAAGGCAATCAAGAAGCTGTAGTTGCGAAAGGTGCAAGTATGCTTACAAAACAGATAGCAAATACTTGATGTGGAGAGACTGTTGTTGGAGTGGATCAACAAGAAACAATTATCAGGAGACAGTGTTTATCAGTCAATAATATGTAAAAAGGCAAGGCAGTTGCATGATGATCTAATGAAGAAAATGCCTGAAACTAGTGCTGATGTTAGTGAATTTAAGGCCACAAAGTTGGTTTGAGAATTTAGGATCATAGTGGCATAACACAGTGTGATAAGAATGGTGGAGCTGCTAGTTTCTGACAAAAAAAGCTGAAAAATATGTGCAGGACTTTTAAGGGTACACAGAGGGCTAAAAATTAAAACCCCAACAAGTGTTAATTTTGACGAAACAGCCTGTTTGGAAAGAAAAATGCCAAACAGGACCTACATTACCCCAGGAGGAAAAGGCACTCCCAGGCCCCAAAGCCAATGAAAGACAGCAACACTCATGTTTTGTAGTAATTGCTAGTGGGGACTGCACAGTGAAGCCTTTACTGTGGTATCACTCAAACCTCCCAGTGTTTTCAAGAAAAACAATGTGTCAAGACTAAATTCTGTGTTGATGTGGAAGCAAACAGTAAGGCATGGGTCACTAAGGGACATTTTCCTTGACTGGTTGTATGAACATATTTTGGCCCCACTGTGAAAAAATACCTCCTGGAAAATAAATTTGTCACTCAATGCCTCCGGTAAGGAAAATGCTCCTGCCCCCCTCAAAAACTTGCAAAAGAAATTGGAGGATGACTTTTTAAAAGTGAATTTTTTGCCCCTAATCAACTCCTCTCCTCCACCATGGACCAAGGTCATTTAAAACTTCAAAAACTGTACCCCAAAAGCAGTGTTTAAAAAAGTGCTTTAAGGCCCTCAGACACTGAATTGACCCTAAGAGAGTTTTGGAAAGATCACTTCAGTATCCTCAGTTCCATAAACCTTATAGGTAAGGCTTGGGAGGAAGTGACTTGCAGGACTTTGAAATCTGCTTGGAGAAAATTGTGGCCAGAATGTGGCAAGAGAAGGATTTTGAAGAATTTGGGGCTAACCCTGAGGAGCCTATGCCAGTTGTGGAATCTAATGTGGCATTGGGGAACTCCATGGGGTTAGAGGTTAGTGGCGAGGATGTAGAAGAGTTGGCGGAGGACGACGATGAAGAGCTAACACTACAGAGCTGCAAGAGCTTCAGGTGCAACAGCAACACATCACAGCTCAGGAATGTGCTTCAGAGGAGGAGGAAGAAAGAGTGAGGAAGTTGCTTTTATGAAAGATTAAGGACATTTGTGTAAAGTGGGTTGAAGTGCAAACCTTTATGGATGAAAATTATCCTGACACAGCTGTTGCAAGCCGTATTGGCAACATGTACAATGAAACTCTTGTGTTCCATTTTAGGGAAATCTTAGACACGCCAGAAACACAGCTCTCTGGACAGATATTTTGTGCGACAGGGGTCCAGGGACTCTCTAGCTGGTCCTAGTGGCATTAAAAAAAAAGAAGGGAAGTAACCCCAGAAAAGAACTTGTTACCTGAAGTCTTTATGGAAGGGAATTCCCCTTCCAAACAATAGTACACCTACATCCTCTCCCCTCCTCCCATCTCATCACTCATCAATAAGTCCACAATAAAGGTAAGTGTCATTTCAGTATTGTTTATTGTGCATGTCTCATTGTTTTCTGTATAGGGAAATGTATATTTCATGTAAAAAAAAAATTATTTTCTTTAATACTTTTGGGTGTCTGGAACATTAATTGGATTTCCATTATTTCTTATGGGGAAAATTAATTCGGCTAATATCCAAATTGGTTAAAGGCAAGCTCTCTGGAATGGATTAATGCCATTACCCGAAGGTCCGCTGTATTTCAGGCCCTCTGCTGTTCTTCATCTACATCAATTACCTTCCTAATGCTTCACAGGAACTAAACCAATTCTGCTTGCCAATGACAACTTCTACCATCTCAAATGTAGACCTAGCTATACTTAACACAGTTTAGAAGGTCATAATGAATGACTGAGAAGTGGACAGACAAATGGACAGGGACTTACACCATGGTCCACGAGTGTGGCAGGCCTAGTGCTACACTGTTACAGAAGTTACAACAGGATAACTTATAAAAAACTACAGAATAAATGCATTAATACAAATACTTTTTGTCTATTAATTATTTATACATTACTCACCTCTATCTGCTGAACAGTAAGATCAAGGAAGGTGAGCTCAGAGCGCACTGGGATGATTGACTTGGGACCTTGGCAACCCATGGATGTACCAAGACCACCATTAAGTTTCACAACAACTAATTTGTTAAGCATATTTTTCACAAGTTCAGTATCCGGAGCACGTAGTTCAGAAAAGTTCCACACCTGTCAATAAATATTTGGGTCACATGTAAGCAGAATAAATTATGACTAACTTGGCATGAAAATATTTGCACAGTATATAAAGAATGTCATACATGAGATCCAGTGGGAACAATCACATTAATTAGCATTTTTTAAATACTATTTCCACCAAATATTAAGAAAAAGGTACAAAAAAAATGCAATTAAAGAAGTATTAACTTACAGCTCCTTCGGGAAGTTTTTGAATTTTCTCCCATTCCACTGATGGCCCTGTTTCATTGATGAAGCGCCCAAAAAGCTTCTCATATCCTTCAAAATCCTTCTGTATGACATCCTTATAAGAATTTGGGCAGGTGACAAGTAGCTTCTGCAGCTCCTGTGCTAATTGGATTTGTGCATCTTTCTTGGTTAACTCCTTGAACTCCATTGATGGGGAACGCTGGTGCCCAAATACCTGTTTTCATAAGAATATTTTTAAGTCCATGATGGAACAGAAAAGGGAAATGATAGTTTAAGAAGATTCAAAACATAACTGTATGAACACTTACATGTTTGTAATTAAGTCATATTAAAATACAGTATTATTATACAGTATTGTACAGAATGAGCACTCACATTTTGAAATACCACAAATCATGTATGAAAATACAGTACTACACTTTACAGTGTTTCATTACCAAGCAAGAGAGTGAGGATGGATGAAGCGCATCTTCTCAGATTGCAAGTATCACTTACTACAAGAGACTGTTTCCATAACCTAGAAGAGCAAGCAAAGGTGAAGTCTTTTCAGAGAGTCAAGGAATACCCATAAGATAAAGCTCAGCAAAAGGGCCACAACTGTTTCAGATAAATGTAGATGCCCATAGCAGAAGAAACTGATTCCTTTGTCTTTGTTGGATGATTATATTCATGAGCAAGAGCTAAACCCATACGAGTCATACAGTGCTTGGTGATCTAAGGAAAGGGTAATTCAAATTCCTTGGATCATATCTTTCAGTGGCTTCAAAGCACCCACTTTATGGGTGTCTGTTTAATGGCAATGTGAAAATATTGAAAAGAACACAAGTGAGAAAAGATAAAGTAGGACTCCAATCATGGCACCATGCTTTTATATTCTTTCTGCATGCAAAGACGTGACACTAATGTGGGGCATACAGGCACATGAGAGGACCAGAAAAGCCTATAAATGGATCTGGACAGGCTACTGACAAATGACTACTGGAATTTAATCCCAGCAATTGCAAAGACATGAAGTTTGGGAAGGTCAAAGACAACCCAAAATGGCATAAATGCTTGGGGGGAGGGGAAAACAGCTGCAAACCTCACTCGAGGACCTTAAGGTGAGTATTGTACCAAGCATATAGCTTGAGGCACACATGGACCAAGTAAAGTACCTTAACTGCTGCAGCAAATATGCATCTTGAAAATGTAAGACTAGCTTTTAGAAATCTATGGAGTCAGTCACAACACAGTCCTGGTGGTGGGTGGTGGTAGTACTCAGAGGTATACCTGGATTAATACTTGTATTGCTAAAGGTTTTGAAAGTTGGAAGGTGCCTTGACTCTCACTCTGAATATAATAATGGCATACAATACCCCAATTTATATATCCACTTATTCTCTATAAAACCTAGTTTTTATATTTCTATTTTGTCATTTTGACAACAGTGAACTAAGTAGTTCAAACATTACCTCACAGTTTATGCTCTTATTAGACACCTCAAGATCACCACTTTGTTTGCCTAAAAAGGTATACAATTTCATTTTTTTATATTTGTAACTATCTTTTACCATCCTTTATTAGTATAGAACTAGTATACACTATTTTTTACTGTCTATTGTGTGCAGTTTATAATAGCATTAGTGCAATGACAGGTGCTATTGATACATATCTAGTCCTAATCATTCATTATATTTCACTACTACTCTAACACTATGTTTATTACATACCTTATACCTTTGAAGAGTTTTGAGACTTTCACTACTCTCAGAGCCCGGCCATGGGCCCAGGCTCGTCTGGTGCTTTTACAATCTACTGAAACAATATACATTTACACCATTACTATTCAATCACCCCCTTATTACAGATATTAATATTACCTCTTATCACCCTTCTGCAATTCATAATCATTTAAATATTTATCAGTTAACCTTAATGCTGACATCAATCCCGAATTAAATCTACAGTGCTCGTCACAGCATCATGCTGGGTGAACGCCCCTACATAAGACTGTGAAGAAAATCAAAGGCCTACTGTACACAGGGATCTTTTTCATTAGTGCATTATGCTGGGTAGCAGCCATTAGCATAACATCACAGCCTGCCACCACACTCCACAGTGACTCCTCAGTGCTCACGTGGTTGCCATGGTAAGAGGAAGTGTTACACTTTTGTCTTTCATCCACTTCATCTTTTGTCCAGTGTTCCCTTTGGCTTTGGGGCTATACATGTTTGATTATGGGTAAAAGGAAGTCTTTAACACATGAAACTATAGCTCAAATCATAGGCCTTCACAAAGCTGGGCACCAGATAAAAGAAATAGTGGAGAATGTTGGCATGTGTGAGCATTCAGTGAGGAACTGGGTGCAGCGTTTCAAGGCTAGTGGCATTATCGAGATACTGTCTGCCAAACCTCGGCCTGCCCCCCCCCCCCCCCCCCGAAGAAGACATCTGCTCATACCTTAACTGTGTTAAAGAAGCAGTTAGAGAGTACACCTAAGATAACTGCTAGAGAACTGAAAGAAAATAACCCACATCTTCTCTCAGAAGTGTCTGTAAGAACTGTTAGCAGACGTGTGTCAGACTGGGCTATAGTAGTCACTGCCAGGTTAAGAAACCAATCCTCTCCAAGCCACAGAAGAAACATAAGCTGGATTATGCAAAGAAATATCTTCACTGGAATCCTCAACAGTGGTCTGAAGTACATTAGAGTGATGAAGCAACCTTCACCGTCACCTGTAATCGTGGGGGTCATGTACCAACCCAGAGGTAGTGACCCATTAGACCCACGCTACACCTATGGGACCACCAAACATCCAGACTCGCTCATGGTTTGGGGCTGTTTCAATGCTCAGAGTATTGCTGAACTCATTGTGCTTCCCAAAAACCAGTATATGAATCAGTATAATTACCTGGAGTTACTGTGTGACAATTTATCTGAGGTGTTTGACAAGCGTGGAGCTACAGTTTCTATGCAGGATGGTGCACCATGTCATACCACCAAATCTGTAGAGGTGAGGTTCTTTAATGACTGGTCATGCAATTCCCCAAACCTAAACTCTATTGAGAACCTCTGGTCAATAGTGAAACGAAGTTTACTGGGCAAGGATATCGGTTTCATCCCGTGGCTGACTGCTGCTCTACATGAGGCATAGAATATACCTTCCCAAACCCTCAAGAATTTGTTTGAGAGTCTTCCTACATGGCTGAGGGATGTGATTAAGTGTAAAGGATGCAGCACCAAGTATTAAAACCTCAGTAAGTGTGCAAATATATACAGTGCTACCTCGGGATACAAACAGCTCAAAACTCGAACAATTATGTAAGTGTATTTATGCAAGTGCTTTTGTAAGTATTTTTGGGAGTCTGAAATAGATAAATCTAATTTACATTATTCCTTATGGGAACAAATTCGTTCGGTATCAGCACTCGAACAGCCTTCTGGAATGAATTAAGTTCGTATCCTGAGGTACCACTGTATTATAATCTTTCATAATGCTGTGACGAGCACTGTATATACTCTAAATCCTAGTCAATATTTAACTGAAAGCAACTGCCTTTACTACACAGCAACAGAAGCCAGTACTATCCTCAGTAGCAATGCCAGACATATTATAATTTTGAATTACAATGCTAGATCCCTAAGTAAATGCTATGATGACCTGGCACTCCTAGATTCATTAAAGACAACCTTCTCCTGTATTATTCTTACTGAAACCTAGCTGAAGCAAGACACAATAGACATCTACACACTACCAAGATACACAACAATCCACAACTGCAGGCCAGAACAAATTGGGGGAGGTATTGCCATCCATTATTCTAATGAACTATCATGTTGCAACACCACATCCTTCAGTGATGAATATGGTGAATATATATTTGCAAACTTCTCTGTAAAAAATAAAAAAACTATAGCAATTGGGGTCATATACAGGATGCCTCATACTAATATCCCAGCTTTTAGTGATAAACTAAAAACACTGAATACAGATACACAATATAGACTTACTCTATCTGTAATCCTCTCAAATGTTAATCATTCCATTGTTCAATTATTCAATTCTCTTGTTTTCATTGTAAATTCACCTAATGACCATATGTACAGAATTACTGCACTTCTAGTGCTTTATTAGTATTATGTTTGCCAGAAATTTTCTGCATATAAAGGGGCTTTTGGCATGTACACCCAATTGTTATACTCCTTAGTATAAACAGGCATGATGCTGAAATAAACTTTTTATTCTTATTCTTAACAGTAAGGTATCTATTTTTAAACAGTGTTGCCTACACTGACTGATGAAGCCTACTGTATAAGCAAAATGTTTCAGAATGAGGATGTCTAACTGTTGTACGTGTCTTACTTATCTGTGTCTGTTGGATGCCATGATGGCAACACTTGCATATCATTTCTTTTTGTATTTATCCAGTTCTCTTATTACAAGTTTGAATCTGAAAATCTCATTAAATGGTTAAGTGAATTCAGCTGTGGAAAATACTATATTTTCTGAAAATACAGTGTATTTTGTATGTAAATTGATGGAATATATTGTAGGTAATAAAAATTAATTTGTAAATAAATAACCAGCGAAACTGATGAGCGTCGCTGGGGAAGGGGAGTCGCCATTGTTTTGAACTGGGCAAAATAACGTGAGTGAAAATCGGAAGAATTTTCGTTGCTCTAGAGGTTACATTGTGTTTAAACCTTTCAAATAGGAGCCGAAATTGTTGGATTTGCAGTCCTGCAGAGCATGAGAATTAGGCGACTGGACAGGACTCCGTAATTAGATGGAAACAGGATAAAATTACCCCAGTCGAGTGATGTCTATATTTATGTTGAAATTCTGGCCAGTATTTTCTTCATATTTTAGGCAGGGGTCTGTGAATGACACACTAAGTAATCTCCAGACAATTAGTGAGTGTTATTATTATAAATTCTCTGTGGCATGCAAAGAGTACGTAACCTTTATTCGGCGCATGTACACACCCTCATTCACAGGCTATCTCCCCCAACCAGCGAACCAGGTAACTGAGGGTTGACGATGGGGCCCCGTCATTCAACCAGTAACCAAGTTCCAGCCAATAAGAAGATGGTTTTGGCAATCGCAGAGGTTATGTGGGTACCACTCTCCTGTCTGCCCTTGTCATTCCCATTCTAGAGCTGGTTGAAGCACGGTCTGCTCTCTAGTGGCTTCTGTTCTGCCTTGCTTACCATGGAGTGCACTAATACCTATCACTGTACATAGTGTATATAGTGTACATACTGCTGTTCTAAATTGGAGAAGGATAATATAAGTCAAAACTTTTCTGCTGTTTCTTTTGCTCCCTTTACACCCAGGATAACAGGCCATTTGGAATCCTGGGTTGTAATATTCTCCTTCAATGTAGTCATTTATTAAAATGTTTCTCACAATTATATCACATAAATGTTAAACCTAAAACCCAATCTAACTGAATACTCCATTCGACTGAATGTACAGCAATGCATGCAACCATATGACCTGTCTTTGTAATACTCATTTGTGCTTTATAGTTATCTGTTTACAATAATGTCTTATCACTGATTTCATCATTGCTTAGCTAATCTTAAGTTAATTTTAAGCCAGCCCATAATGCTATGCATATAAGTGGCTTTGGCATGCTGCTCTTACCTGTATTTTTTTGTACCTCTGTATGTATGCTCAAATTACTAAATAAAAATAAATAAAAAATAAAATTAACAAACAGTCCACATATTCATATTAATGTTGTACCAGAATTCCTGGTGATGTATATTTCATTTGAAATTAATATAGGTCCAGAGTGACTTGTGGAGATATGAGAGGAGTAGGTATCGAAGGACATTTGTTTGCAACCTAGGATGTCCTAAAATTCCTATATGGCTCTGTAACCTTGATGAAGAATAATTATCTTTGTTACTTTATAAAATTACTAGTATGTATCTAATGAGATTCATCCAGGTAATTTTAATTTTCCATATCAGCTTAGATATGCAACATAGGAAATTCCATAACCATTTAATGAGATTTTCAAACTATTCGTAATAAATGAAAGGAAAAAAAAAAGGACAACAATGCACTGAACAACTGAACAATATGACATTTTATTTACAGGGTAGCGCTAAACTTGTTGAGGGTCATATAGCGCCTGGCGAAAGAGGCACTCGGGTTCGCTCCAAGGATCAAAAGCCCCTCGCAAGCAGAGGACAGAACTAAGGCACCTTCACACGGATTATTATTACACAAAGATCAAACATTGCCTGGAAAAGTGGGAGATAATCAAGTTCGATGGGAAGATTAGTCTAATACCCCGGATCAAACGCCCCTCCGGGACTGCTGATCCAGGTACACCACCATAAACTATCCCCTTGACTATCACTAGTGACAGAACCCAATATGTCAGCCAGTCTCAAGATGTACATAACATGGGCCAGTAGGCCTTCTTGTGTTTACCCTTGACTATGCTGCACTAAATATAAGAACATAAGAACATAAAAAGGGGAACAATGC